>OY735201.1:32093747-32259122 GCA_963457665.1 Thysanoteuthis rhombus
GTCGATTTTGTTTATAACGTGGTTATAGCTTGTATTACAATAGTACACGTATCATACGAGAATTGAACTTGTTGAATTTATGACTAATCTATGAACAGCTTATTTGAAGATAGTACAAAATTATTAAGCTATCTTAAATACATTTATTTTAGTGTATCAGTGATATTCAAATATTTATTCATTTGGGGTACTAAAAAACACAGATTATAATCCATTTTCTAAATATAAACCTAGAATTCCAGATGGTTGATGAAAACCCGAGATCTGTGGGGAGGGAAACCCCAGCATTGGTAGCCCTGGTTTGAAAGCTGGTTAATATCATAAGGCAAAATGTTACTTCTTTGCTATTGTCTGCCTCCCTTGAGAAATATGAGAGAAAGTAACATTCAACTGAGGAGAAAAGTTTTTTCTCTTAATATATTGATATACATATCGAAAGATGGGAAATCAGAATAAGTAGAATCGTATGTTGTTTGTTCATTGATGGATGAATTTTATTGATACAATTTGGATTTTAAAAGAGGTAATTCATGGGGGTCCGCTGCCACTCTCCCAGGGAGGGGCAAAAGGGTATATTTCCAGAGGGGTGCAAAAGATTGTTAGCAGCAACCCTATTACCAGAGAGGAATAATACCATCTTTTAATATGAGAACGTCAAGTTGGGCTTACAATAAACCATCATACAGCATAATTATCCTTCATTGACTATAGGGTTCCAACTTTTGAAACCCCTCACCCTAGGGGAGAAGGCCTGATCTAGGGAGAGGGTGGGAAATAATCCCCCGTCCTCCCTTGATGGATGCCCACGAATGCAGCAATTCTCACTTACTGACAATAAGATATTGATGCTTCAAATGATAGTTCAATGATTATCCGATATTGACACGTTATGTTACAATTTGAAAATACGAACTATAAGAGAAACGACTGATATATCCCGAATCGGAATGTATATACGTACTTATGTTAATGGATCAGACTTTTAGTCAAAGGCACGGAAAAATCTACGCTATCAAGCACCTGTTCTGATATATGTAGACTCGTACACATACGCATATATAAATCCAGCAGTTGACAGACGACACTCGCTCGTTAACCATATCCATCAGCTGGAATCCGTATGTTGCTTTAGAGTTTATATACGTATGTACCAAGGAAGAAAGAGAGGTAAACATGCACGTGTGTATATTTAAACTCTGATATGTTATATGCAAGGCCTGCGAGCGTTGAAGCTTTTTATGGCATAGAGTTTGTTTTTCCCAAACAAACCATTTGGCGCAAAAGCATTCAGACTGTATCAAAGTCTTGAACATTATCATTATATCCATACCATCAATTTCTTTATATTTATTCACGCACATATGTGTCTAATATGTTTACTTGAATCTAACTTTTGCTGACTCAACTCCATCGCTGTTATATACATATAGATAGATCAATATATCAGTAGTGAAATGATGAAAAAAGTATCTATCTTACACAACAAATATATTTTGTTCAACTCTTCTTCATAGATCTCAAAGATCGAACATTATGCATAATATACCTACCTCCATTTCAACGCACTTAATTCAGTGGTGAATATTAATCACATTTTACATTATACTGTGAAAATTTCGGCAGAAAATTCAGCTATCAAGGTGTCAGGCTACAGACTAATTAATCCATCTCCGTATGTACGGACATAAATATTTATAGATAGGATAGACTATACCATGTTAACTTATTTAATTATTTAAGATTGTTACTACCTTATTAAATGAGATATGTCATTAACTTTAAATTGGAGCCTTGGCCCTGGCAATAGATCAAAACTGTTTTTATAAGAGAGGCTTACTTCTGCTTATCTGGTTACAATACACCATTTCGGTTACGTAGAGATCATATACTGACAAATTGAATCAGACTTTTAGTTGTATATAGATAGCTAGATTCATGGAAACCCAATTATGATCGCGGAGAGCGCGAACCAAGATCCCACTTTTTTTTTCAATTCTCAAAGGCTGATATACGAAAAACATGCTCTGGGGTCCCATCAGTAACCATAGAACATTTGTTGGCCACGGCTCTAGCCGTTCTTGAGTTATGCCAACACAGACTGGCAGATAGATACTTGAATTGAAGTAATAGTAAATCTTTGAATAATCGTGAACGCAGTCAGACACAAAATAAGGGACCAATTTAGCATAAACCTACATTGTGAATGGAACTTAACCCTAAAAAATCATACTGAAAAAGATAAAGCGAGATACTTTACATTGCGAACTTATAGAAATTCTGTTGTGTTTAGTTTCGTAGTCGTTATTCTTCATGTTTTTAGGTAGTGTTATAAGGGTATTGACTGGTATGAATGGTTAAGTATAGTAAATACAGCTGAGAGCGCTAACATAATCACAGATTCTCAATGATATGATAAGTCAGTCAGGAAAAAGAAGGAGGATAGTGAACCAGATGAAGAATAATTCCCAACAAACTGCCAGTCTCCTCAACGTCTTTTAATCATTAATAGTGGTGTTTGAAAATAGGGGTACAATGTCTCCGTGACATACATGACGCTCGCTGTTACTTTTAAAAGGAAAACATTCATTTACCAATTTTAGCTTAAAGCAGTTGGCCCCTTGAAGAATGTAAATTGTCAGACTTGGGACCCAGTCGTTACAATCCAGCAGAACGTTTATTAGTGATAAACGACGGAACTTAATTGGACAAGTCAAGAAAAGGTATTTTTGGTTATAATCAATTATGGTTCTGACATTTTTTCCTCTTCTGTTTCCTCTTCAAACGCCATAAAAATTTTGAAACTGCCCAATAAATAATTCCTAAAAACATTCCCCCTGAATTATTATGTCTCTTTTAATTGCTGTAACCAGTGGCTTAGTGTTAAAAAAAAAAAAAAGAATAGGGGGAGCGGAGAATCGGTTGCTTGTTCTCGGGTGGAGGGACTGTTTAAGCAGTACCCATCCTCCAAGAAAACTTGAAATTTAACAAATTTCAGTGATGTTTTGGAGGCCATATGGAACGATTATTTGGACTTATTCTGACTATCTCTACTCATCACTGATTTGTTCAGATAAAGAATTTTAGTAGTATATTGATTATGAGGGGGACACCGCCTCCCCCAACCAAGTAGGGGAACGCTGTTCCCACAGTACTACATCACTGCTTGTTACCAGACATTGTTGTACGCTCGGAATTTTTATGGGGAGAAGACTTTGAGAAATCTGCATATATATATATATATATATATATATATATATATATATATATATATATATATATATATATATATGCGTGTGGCCTTTATATATATACACACACACATACGCGTATATATATATATATATATATATATATATATATATATATATATATATATATATATATGCATATGGCCTTTTCCAAAGTTCATCTTAGTCTGAAACAAGGCCACGGTAGTGAAGAACCCTTTCACAAGAAGTGAAAACAAGTTAACTCATTTAGAATTCGAACTCGATCCATCGATTCTATTTTATGTGCTGTGAACCGTTTAGCCGACTCTGAACCTCCAACAGGGAACAGAAACTATTAAATAAGTAATCTTTGGATAGGACAGAACACGTGCATGCATTGTATTCAGTGTTGCCATAGGCTGAATGAGATGGAAGCCGCAACGTTCACTCCGTTCCCTACGCTGAACGTCTACACGGCAAGTACAGGGTGTCCCAAAAGTAACACCCGGTTTGTCCTAACAGTAATGCCAGTTCTGAAAGGAACTAACTATTCTATGTAATGTTCAGCCCACCGAAAATCACTTGTAAAATTGAAATGAAAACTCAGAGGTCCCCAACCTTGTGCTCGTCGGTGCCATGGTGCCTATCGACCTTTTTGCGTGTGCCTGCCATGGACTGGCTACCATTTATATTTTTATTCATTTGAAGGAGTTAGAAGTAAAAAAAAAATACCTTATATTTATTGTTCTTCAGGGTTGCAAGATACTCATTGAAGGTGACAAAAACATTATCGCATTTCTGTTGTTATGAGTTTTAAATCAAAATATGAATTTGATTTGAAAAGTAAATGGCGCCCGCTGTACTACTGGTATACGCTAAAGTACTATTCGACCCACAGGTTGGAAATTCCTGCTCGAGCTAATTCATCAGATAAGCAAACCATTTGTGATTTTTCAAAAATTAATGTCCACTCAATTAGCCAGAGTTCTCGAAGTTAATCGTAATTCTTGACGTGCTTAATATTTCAGAACTGGTATCACTGTGGGGATAAATTGGGAGTTACTTTTGGGACACCCTGAAGTTCATATGCAATGCCCAAAGACGTTTGTTCTTATCGGCAGAACATCATTACTCTGGCGCTGTGACCCAGAGACCACTTGCACTCGTTTAGTAGCTTGTATTAACAGCTGTATAATTTTGTAAAGAAGTGTAAATTTGAAATTAGTATTGAAAACCAATAAATTTGTAATTTTATATACCTACATTTATTGAGAATGGTAGGCCCAAGATTGAAATCAAGTAGACACTAGGTAGGACTGACTGTAATCTGGGTCCCTGGGCCAAAAGGGTTATAGGTTCCTTGGTGCTTTAGGCCGTCCTGCACTGCTCAATTACCCGACTACTCTGTCGACCCCAGGTAGACCCATTCCGTTTGGAAGATCGGTGTAATAAAATTTTCCTATTTCCATTCATCTCTGTGCTGGACTCGGCAATGCTTTTATATAAAAAAATATATGCAAGTGTATTTCCAGTGAGTACAACCATATGTCGACTTGCGTCCGGATTATGTTCTGGTAGTATGGACACAACTCGATCTGGGGCGTCAGTCGATCATTAGAGGCTGAAGTGAAATATACGTAATATACCATGACTCACACATATTTACCTTTACTTCTTCATTGTGCATCCGTCTTCCTTGCCCCTGAAGAGAAAGAAACAAATATCATCTATTACTATTGCATAACAATCTAAGTCATTAACTCAACCCAGCTAAGTGTCTGCCCTTTCAACTTCACCTTCTCGCCTTCCATGTCTGGGGAACTTGAAACCAACATGACTGCATTCTCTTCAGCAAGTTAGCAGTAATATGACAGAAAGGTTCGCCATCTGCAGTTGAGCCACAGAACAGCAATGACTAAAAATTTCCATTATCTACAGTTCATGGGTTGAAGTTCTTACGCGAACATGCGTGAGTCGGTCGAGTTTACGACTGTATATTGTAAAAACGTTGCACAAGATGGTGTTATCATTTTGATAAAAAGATGATGATGTTAGACAACGGCTGGTAATTGAGATGCAGAAGATTCAGAAATTCCTTTGAACTAACATTTAAGAAAATCTTTGCAATTTCCCACGACCAAAGTAAATATTTGTCTTAAACTGTTCTTCATTGATCAGTTATCTTAATTTTTAAATCTGGAGTAATTTCCACTCATTTAATCCTAAAAGACTGATACAGAAAAAAAAATTGAACCAAAACTTTCATTTCCTGTTAGTTTTTTATTTACCCTAAAGCTTTGTTTATGATCTGGTAATACATCACTATTTTCTGAACAGACCAAGCCACCCGGGGTTTCAGAGTAACTGTCCTCACTCAAATTCTTATTTACTTATGGTGGGCGTTAGCCGACCACGCCCACATAATTTACGCTTAGAGCAATAAAATAGTTTGAAATTCACATTTGCCATTTTATAAGGCGCAAAATAAAGAGTCAGTTTACTGCATCTGGGATTTGTTGATAATTGTGCTTTTCTTATTATTGCGGGCAATTAAGTGAAACAGAAAAGAGGAGGTCTGTCCCTAACCCGGTCTAGATATCCAGTGTCCTGTATGATGGGGGAGTGGTCCGAAATGACCTAATTACGTCGGAGACTTTTCAGATTGCTTCAGATCATCTACGAATGGAATGAACACCGATATTTTATCCTCCCCCTCCCCCGCAGAAATCTTGATGCATCCCATTTGATTTTTGACATTCGCACGTCTATGAATGCATGCGTCAAGGCATAGAGTTACTCTCTGCTTTTTGAAAGCAGGGAATTACTGTGTGCCTTACTATTATCCCCTGCTTGGTCCAGACATATGTAAGAACTATAAATCTTCCTATGTACATGCATATATATATATATATATATATATATATATATATATATATATATATATATATATATATATATATATATATAAAAGTATGTATGTGCACATATTTATATATATATATATATATATATATATACGTTTATATGTATGCATGTATAAGTATGTATGTATGTACATATATATGTATATATATATATTTATATATACGTATATTTGTATGTATAAGTATGTATGTATGTATGTATGTATATGTGTGTGTGTTTATATATACGTATATATGTATGTATGTATAAATATGTATGTACATATATATATACATATATATGTATGTTTGTATGTATGTATGTATGTATATATATATATATATATATATATATATATATATATATATGCATATATATATATATGTATATGTATATATATATATGTATGTATGTATATTTATATACATATGTATATATATATATGTACGTATATAAATAGTTATATATACATATATAAATGCATTTACATATATATGTATATACGTATATATGTATGTATGTATTTATATGTAAGTATGTATATATAATATGTACATATATATATATATATATAGCTTGAAACATAGATTTATAGAGAGAGACAGGGAGAGGGAGAGCATAAAAAACATGTATACAATGTATTCCTTCGTGAGGACATCAATAGCAAATCGTCCTCCTCTTCCTTGAGATTGTTTTTAAGTTAAAGTAAACTTGTGCCTTTGAATGATAAATTTTTGCGAAAAGCCCCATTTCTCCCATTTGCACCGTTAGTCAGATTTCGCCTGAGCCATGTTAATACAAAAGAAACATACATCCTCCTCTCTCATTACACGTATATAAATTTTATAGAAATGAGTAAGAAAAGAATACGCAAGTGCATACATGTACGCACACGTGAAAAAAAAAAGAATATATATATATATATATATATATATATATATATATATATATATATATATCGGCCCCCAAAAAGACCGCCTTAAAAAAGCGTAGTCTGGGAAAAAGCATTGCAACATGGCAAATGGCATTGTTGTTGTTTCTGTCCATTTGATAGCTTTTATCTACTTGTTTTGTTTTGTTTTTGTTTTTTTGTTTTTTGCTTCGTGTTTTTGGGAAGTGTCGGTGATGGCGGAGATAGTGGCGAGGGTTGCCAGTGGGCGAGTGCGTGCCAAAGTGATTAGTGCAAACAAGACTGCAAGACATTTTCTCCGACCCACCCGATCCCGGGGTTCCTTTGCGGGTATCAAGAGATTCATCTGAGGTGTTAACAAGCAAGAGCTGCGAAAAAAATGTTACATTTCATATCCCCTTTCCGGAATTTGGCTTTGAACTCTCTTATACCTACTCAACACCACTACAACCCGACAGCGGACCCTCCCATGTCTCAACCAATCAGAGCCTGAGACAAACCAACACGCACTTTTGCAGGTTTACACCTCAGTAAAGCAAACAAGCCCCTCTCTGCTCCCGTTGCAAGAGAAGACGTATAAACGCAATTTTTACGTTCGCACAAAGTGGTTCCTACCGTGGCACAATGGTTAGAAAGCCCGTATCGCAAACCTATTCACAAGTGTAGTGTGTTCGATCCTTTCTTGGTGTCTCTCACTGTAGCTTTATCGCTAATCATGGCTAATAATCGTTGGAAAAACGCCCGATTGTTAGCAAGCTCTGTGTTCGATTCTCGCTGATTCTATTTGTCCAAGGCATATATAGTAGAACGATTGTTAGGGTTACAAGTCAACAGGTCCAACACGTTCGATTTATATAAAAAAAGAAAGGTCCAATGAACACAATGTAGTTAGGTTCAATCTTATATGGTCGATGCAGAAAGGACCAATGCAGTGAGAACCAAAAATTTAAAGCCCTGGGTGAGTAAGGGCATGTGTGGGTTTTTTTTAGCTTACTTCAGGTTCGAAGCTACAATAGTAGGGGTCTTTGTATGGATCGAATTCAGAAGCAATATCCTTTGAGCACACAAAGTGTACTATTATAGCGGCTCTGGGCCTTGAGTGAGCTAAATAAACGCACACTTACACACCTACGTCCTGACTGAGCCTTACTCGACTCACAGACGTTGATAGCAACACACGTTATGTGTCATAAACTAATTGTATGTCAATTCTAAGTTCGTACGTCTATCCAACATCATATTAGAACAATATGTATGATTGATCTTTGTCAAGTTCTGCTATAAAGGTAACAGCTTCCAGCTGCACCATTTTGGATCCACGGAGTTAAGAAAGTGGGTGAGGGGTCAAGTATTCACTCCCACGTGCCACACGCCTTTTCTGACACCTCTGAGAGTTTGCCAAGTTTTGCTTAATCTGAAAGAAAGTCACAAGTCGGTTACAGTACTTGATATTTCTAAGCGGTCACCCGTCTAAGTACTGAACAGCAGTGATGGAAACGGGTTTTGGGGAATTAGATATACGGTAAGGATGGGTTTTTCAGAACTAAGTATACATCAGGCCCGGCTCAACCCTTCATGTGACAATAAGAAGAATTCAATTTATGGTCCTCATCGCCTCGGCGCTACAAACAATGACTCTTGTGGGTCCTCTGGTTGCCACGGTCCCTAAGCTGCCACTTCGCTTATGCATCAGACTGGCTCTTAAAACAACACAAACACCTCGTTGCTTTTATACCTCACACAGTTGATGAGTAAGGCACTAGTTACTGTAGAATCTATAGTAAATTTTGTAATCAATAGTATTGTGTTATAAGTAATTGATAGGATTGTATGATTAGGAATTAACTAGTTAATTCTTAACACAGCTCAATTTTGAACCACGGAACGCTTTTCACTATTCACGCCTAAATTCTAAATATATTTAAATTACCCCTTTGAGGGGCCTGTGCCCCACGTTCAGAAACACTGGTCTAGTTCAAACAACAAAACTGAAAGGTATCTTCCCATTTCCGCCCCCAATTCTCTTGGCATATTATCCAAGGTGTTAACAAGCGAGGGTTGTGTGGATGAGAATGTTCCTCTCCAAACCTGACATCTTGCTTAACTTGGGTGTTGTGACATTAACAGGAGTTGACCTTGAGCATTTTACTAAGCTCAGCTTAGTCTAGCACCAAAGTTGAAGTGCTGGGCCCCTAGTGATGATCGAATTCGCCGCAAGATACACAAACCTCCCCATCCATCATGAGCGTATACATAAACGTACGGGGAAAACGGAAAACTATCTCGGAATGAAAAGAATAATTTCTGGGTCTGCCCCCAAATTTTAACACCCCATTGCATTGCCCAACCTTCCAAAACATATCATTTAAATTCACCGAGAATTGGAGATATCATGTAGACAGACATGAACTTCTGGCTATATCATGTGATGTGGACAAACGGAGAGGAGTAATTGTGCATGAATCCGCCCATAAATTCAATCACTTCTGTCGTAGTATATTGTTCATATTTGCACGAAATTTCACTGGAATTCTTGGAGAACTTTTGGAGATATCACATGAACAGTCAGGCAGATAGACACGACTGGATACGTATATCTCTCCAGCTCCATCGACAGACGTAATAAGCTACAAGTCTAGCTCGCTAAAAATTGCCCCACGGCAATGCATCTTTCGGTATATCTGTAAAGATACATTCCTCATTCTGGACAGAGCAGAGGGAATAGCGGTTTTATGATTGAAATTGAACAGCCTCACACGGAATTCGAACTCAGTGCGTCGATTCGTTTTTTATGCAGATAACCCTCGGGCCACACCCACACCGTACTTCTATAGCGGAGCGCGCGCGCACATGGTATACAGATAACTCCCACTTTTCAAAAATTCGCCTTGTGCCTTTTTTCGCCTTTATGAAAGTGTGGGGGGCATTTACCTGTTTTCGCTAAACGAAAGAAATCCGAAGAAACTTTTGCTCTTATGAAAGAAGGCGAAAAGCGGAAATGACATACACAGTTTATTTTTCAGGGGCCGCTCCTTCCATGGGTTTCTACACCCAGCATCTCAGCATCAAGCCAACATGGCTTTAAAATGTGTCAATGGTCAGCCCACTTTATCTCGATTCATTTAGTTTAGTGTATTTCTTAGCAAGAAGTATTAGTATATGTTCTGAGGTATTAGAAAAGCACAGAGAATCCGTAATCTTGGTATCAGTTCATATTGATGGACATTTTGCAGACTATTTTAATGTTTTATCTTGCTAGCCATGGACAGTATGTTCGATAATTATATATTTGTGTTAAAACTGCCAGTCTTCGAAACATAGATATAATGATAATGATGAGGTTAGATTTCAAAATTAAACAGTAGCTTTTTGTCTGATTTCCTGACGTGAGATATTTTTTACTAATGTACATTGATTTAATCAAACCAATTTCTTTGTCTTCGATATTCCAAACACAATGCTTCGGTTGCTTAAGAAGACAGGAGAATACATCGGCAGAAACATTGTGGTAAAAACAACGAAGACGAAGAAACTAGATTACATATATGATTGCGTAGCCCCCGGCCCGTTATCCAAAGGTAGAGCATTCCAACGAAAAAACTTCATAATCTGAAAGGGTGTGAAGTGAAAAAGCAATTACCATCAGTATGTATGGGGGTATTTCTGAGCGTTCCAAGACAAACAAAAAAATGGTTATGATGGTTTGGTAGGCTGAGTCATCGGAGGTTTTAGTGGTAGGAGGCACTGGAGACTAGGGTTTGAGAGAGAGAGAGAGAGAGAGAGAAAGGGAAAGGCAACTCACTGCCTCTATAACGACTCGCTGCAAAGCAGATATAGAACGCTGTTTTCACTTTTCGCCTTTTTTTTTAATTAAAGTGAAAAAGTGGCGTAAAGTGAACTTTCAAGAAGTGGGAGGATCACCTCTATAATATAAGCTGTGGTATTTCCGATGCACATTCGCACACAGTCTGTATCTACTACCTTTTTTGTGATATCTGAAGTGTCTTGATTTTCAAAACTCAAATCTTGATTACGAAACTTTTGAAACCACCGCCAAACTGTACGATTGGGGGCGGGTTCCTTCACCCCATACTAAGTTAATATTGGAAGCCGTTTGAGAGGCAATGTGACTAAGTTTATTATTGTGCAGGTGGATCATACGATAACGAAATTTTCCTTTTTCGGGTTTAAGTGTCTGCGCCGTGTACAGATACAGATAACTCCAAAATCAAACGGTGAATATTAGTGAAAAGAGCATATCTTAATCATTGAAACGACACACACACACACACACATATATATATATATATATATATATATATATATATAGTGAACGTTGGTTTGTGTCATGCACGCTGCTCATTTCTTTATTCATTTACGTGGTCAGCTGTCCGATTCGCTACTCCATTAATTCCGGTACCGGACGAAATATGCTTCCTAATACAATGTCTCTATAATCATCACGTCCTGTCGGACATAAACTGTCCAATCTAGTGATATACATACCGTCGGCAAAATGGGAATTCATATATATATATATATATATGTGTGTGTGTGTGTGTGTAAATATTTATGCGTACGATCACAGAGCACAGAGATGAGTGGTTCAAGTGATTATACATACATACATACATACATACATTCATACATACATATATATATATATATATATATATATATATATATATATAAATGTATGTTTGTGTGTGTGTGTGTGTATCATTTCCCAAATTGCTTTATTTCCCGAACTGCCTAATACATTTGTGTATGCTCAATTTTCTGTACGAGATCACTGTTCTTTAAACTGCTTTAAAGCGATATCTAAATAATAATCTTATATATATACGATTGGCAACTAAAAATTTGTTCAACACTTCTCGATCCGGCGATCGACATTCCGAACTCACCCTACCATTTCATTCGTACGTTCCCCGACTATCCCACAAACCTTCAATATCTACATCTTGTCTAAATGGGAAGATGGACCGGAGGATCTCATTTAGGGCGCTAACTCTTGCTGATAACTAGCTGTCGACGCCAATAATAAGGTATCTTAAGATCCAGTGGAGTCCTTGAACCTGAGCTCATAACCCAAACCAAAATGACCCCCTCCTTGCTAATAGCGATTTCTCTATTCCCAATCTTCTCACACACACTATATATATATATATATATATGTGTGTGTGTGTGTGTGTGTGTGTGTGTGCGTGCGTGCGTGCGTGTGTGTGTGTGGACACCTTTTTATTTTATTTTTCTACTAAAATACCATTAGCCAATGATATCCTTTCTGCGACCCATTTCTCTTCACACATACACTCAGAGTGTTCCGTTCAGAGTTCTAAAATAGACAAGTTTCTATTTTTCTTGTTAAAAATAATAAAGTAAAAAATAAAAAATAGAAAATGAAGGTAAAAATAATAAGAACTCGTTTTATCTGGCGCTTTGTTTATTCACGTAACTGTTAAGAAAGTCTAACAAACATATCAAATGGCCGAAAACTATTCGATTTATTTTCTAATTTTCTCGATGTCTGAAGCGAAAGCCGCTAGAGGGCGTGTTAGCTTAGTGCGCAGTCTGTCGTCACCACTGGTAGGGGGCGCCTTTTTTGCTCTCGCGGGAACCATCTCACTACAAGGCGTCGATACAATGCATTCAATGCCCTCCCCACTTTCAACTCTTTCTTCGGACCCCCCCCTCTTCATTTCGTTGAGCCTCTTCTTTTCATCGTCTTTTTTTTTTTTTTGTAATCCTCTTCCCCGTATTCAGAATGAACATTTTCCCCCAAATCTCTTAGGTCTTTCCCTCTCTACTAACGACGATGTTGTCCAATGATACTGCGATTTCGGGTATTTACAATAGTGACAAGTAGATTATCTGATAATACTGCTCATATTCTTTTCTGATACACTGTTCACGCATTTTGAAAAAAAAAGTCTGTTCGACAAGGGTAAGACATAAGAGATAGGGGCACCCCTCCCCAAAAGACGTTTTCAATGTCCGATTAACAGACTTAATATCAACCAAAACTGTCACCGAAGTTTTCAAGTTGGTCTGGCTAGCAGTCTGGCTGACAGTCTGACTGGCTTTGTATATATCATACGTACCAGCTGCACCAGTGGCACTGAGTGGGCTGGAAATCTGAACATGAACTTTTTATCGTGTCTAGAAAAAAAAAGCTTTTTCGTTTTTTGAAAATGCCCCATAGATTTTTGCGGTTAGTTCAATATGCCACGTATCTTTTTGCTAGATTGATCCCATTGTGTCCAGCGGCATTCGGGATTACTTATAGAAAACTCGGAGATCTTTTTTTTACTGTCCAACAAAATGTAAGAGAAGTAAATTATTCATCGATACCCACTTCTTCCAATTTTTAATTGATCACCCACAATCCAAAAGACGTTGGTCACGTGACGGTTTCTATCGAGTGACTATCATGAGTGACTGAGTTACTCAATTTATTTGAGTAAATAATTGCAATATATAAAAGATATGCGAATATAATTGAACGGGACAAGAAGAAAAAAAATAAGACAGAATTAATCAAAATATATATTACGACGATTTCTTTGTATAAACAGGGCCGGTCCTTGGGCTCCTTGCACAACCGGGAAAGCTGAACTTCGGCATCCTTCAAAGCCTGTCTGAGCTTGTTGTCACTTATGAGAATTCCCTTTGCCAATGCCTCCTCCCACCCAATGTCCTAAAAATCTAGATTTTATAAAATCTGGTTTCGAGATTTCCACATTTCAAATAAAAATCCAATAAAATATCTAAATTTCAAAATAATGTGGTTACGCAAAATCTTTTGCGAAATCCCTTTGATATTGAGATCAAATGTAATCTATAGTACGTGCGATCCAAGAGTTCGTGCTGCTGCTGATTTTTCAAATAAGGTAAGATTTTATAAATCCATGATCTTTTATTGTGACCAGAGGTTCTATTTTGGTCTTCTGCTGCTAATTTGAAAGTAATTATCAGTATTATACGGTATACTGGGAGATAGTTTTCTGTTCATTTTGAGGAACGACAAAATATTGATAAACTTGGCCTACCTCTCGTAAAAAATATTTTTTTCACAAACTTCATTTACGAATAGATAAAGAATAAGAGAATTCAGAATTTTTGTAATGGAAACTAAAATTTTTAACGATTGTAAAAATGACAGCTACTGATATTTTTCGGTCGTTGAAAGTTCTGGTACTGTTTGTGTCGAATGTCATCAAGACAGGCACTGCTAGACGTATTAACAAAAAAACAAAAAAAATAGAAATAGAAGTTGTCAGCAAGGGTTAATCAGATTAATCTAACAACCTCTCGTTGGACCCAAGGGTTTTCCGGAACCCTAGTTACGGAAGGCTACAATAGACATTAAGTTTCCTCTTCAGTGAGTGTTCTATAAAAATACAGCCATTTGTATTTTGTTGAAGTCATTTTCATTTTGTCTTTTTTTTTCAGATACTCGCGAGACAGCCTACCTTTATGCCATCTTCTCAGCAGGAATCATGTACAGTGTGGCCCGAGGCTGCGCCAAGGGAGAACTTGATAACTGTGGCTGCGATCGGAAAATCAGGGTCAATGAACCGACTGATGACTTCGAGTGGGGTGGTTGTTCGGACAACGTTCGCTACGGCAATAAGTTCTCCCGAGAGTTCGTAGACTCTGGGGAAAAGAAGGAAGCACCTGTGGGTCTTATGAACCTGTGGAATAACGAAGCTGGGAGGAAGGTACGCCTGTTCATATTTTCTTACACACTCACACATAGATGGTATACACATGAAAACCGTCCATAAATTATCAAGCCATTTAACATTAACGGAAAATAGTCTATTTAGAGCAATGATACCCAAGTCCCATCGAAGCACACCTTTTAATACCTCACCCATTTATCATAGCGTCTTTTTTACTTTCCGAAACAATCTGCGAAGTCCTCTTTCGGGATCGTCACCAGTTGCGTCTCTGCGTTCTTTTTAACCGCATTCAAGGTCTGAAATCTATTTAAAAAAGTCAGAAGTCGGAGGGAGCCAAATCTGGACTGTATGAGGAAGGAGTCTGACAGATCTGTGTGGTGCGATGTTTTACCGAAAACAGGTCGTGAAGAATGGACAGGCTCGGTCATAGCGACGTCCACGACCTACACAAGCTCACCCATTGGTGTCTCACTGCCAACTGCGAAACACCAAAGAAAAATGTCTGTTTTCTAATCTGTAGTCAGGTTCCCTCTGACTGGTTGCAAAGTTAAATTAAGAGCACGCCACTGCTTCCCCAGTTATTCGAGATATATGATTACTTTCCAGTCGGAACTTTTATATCACATCAATTGTTTATTGAATCTTGTTAAAGCAGATTTCTTTTTAAGTGAAAGTTTAGAAATTTAAAAAAAATAGTTTACCAAATAAATCAGGTGAAGTTATTTCACTAAGCAATTCTGTTGATATTTCATACTAATGGATTATGGTAGGTTCTACAAATACAAGCCGGGCAACAGAGTTTCTGCTCTGTTTTGAAATTTTAAAAAAATGTTAATGTAATGTTGAGAGCGAGTGAGCCAAAGACGTTATTCACTGAAATGTAATTCGTACCATATTTCCCATCGTAAATATCAATCAGATAAAAAAAAAATTATAGATGCGAAACGAAAAACAAATAGAAAGTAAACCCATTGAAAATCTTAGAAAAAAGTGAGAGATCGTTGAGACATTTGTAAAGATGCATAGAAATAAAAGAGATCTAACTGAAGAGTCTAATCATTGTCTCGCATATATACGCAGGTTCATCAATAAATCTGCTGCCTGAAACGTTGTAATTAGCTAACATTTGATCTGAAATTTTCTATATATAATGTTTGATCTATGTGAGTTAAATTGACTACCTCAACAAAGAAGGAGATTATATTGAAAAATGAATATTTGTTATATAAAACGAGGGCTTTAATTATCAGAAGGCAGCATGTGTACATATTTATAGAATTATATGATAGTTCACCAAATGTCTGTCTGTCCGTCCGTCTGTGTTTGTTTAACTCAAGAACGGATTGATCTATGACCACCAAATTTTCTGTGGACAATAATAAGTTCCTGGAGCATGTTTTTCGCTACTTAGTTTTGGAAAATTGAAAAAAAAAATATTATAATAGTGTGGGATCTGCGTTATCGCTCTCTTCGATAGTAATGATCTGTTTTCCCTCTATTTATCTGCTACTAAAAGTTTGATTCTGTTTATCTGTAAGTGACCTCTAAATATCCGAAACGGTGCATTGTAGCCAGAGGTTTTGAACTGAGGTACCACATTTAGGTCTTCTGTGTGAACTACCTGAGACCATAGGGTAGGTTTTCAGCTATTATATATGATGAATCTTTCAATAAGACAAGCAGGCATCCCAGGTCACGTCTCGTTAGAAGTTACCTTTTTTTTTAATCCGATTTTATGCTGTTTACTTGAACGGTTAAAAGGTGGGTCGAACTTTAACGTTTGTCATGAAAAAGAATGAAAAAGATCAAGGAAGTTAGTGAAAGATTATGGAAGTTATTCTTTAAACTAAGCTTAGTCTGGCACAAGGCCATTGCAGAAAGACGCACAATAAAGGGTGAAATTACTAAATTAACTGATTTATCCGCGAGACCAGCCTGCAACAACATAAGAAGTTGTTTTTTTTTTCTTTTTCTTATTCTTGTGTTCCTTGTTTTGCTTTTTCCCCTGCCCTTTTTTAAAATCATTTTTAAATTTAAAAAAATTGTTTTTAAATTTTTTAAAATTATCTTTTAAATTTTTAAAAATTATTATTGATATATTTAAAAGAATTTTTTTCAATATTTTTTTTTCAATATTTTTTCTTGAATTTATTTTTTTCATTTTTTTTTTCAATTTTTTTTCAATATTTTTTCTTGAATTCATTTTTTTCATTTTTTTTTTCAATTTTTTTCAAAGATATTTTTGTTCAAAGAATAATCAAATAATAATCTCATAATCAGCAAATTTTCCTTTATTCTATTTGTCTTGCAGGCTGTCAAAGCAAACATCAAAAGAGTGTGCAAGTGTCACGGTGTATCCGGTTCATGTTCAGCGCGGATATGTTGGCGCAATATGGAGACTTTCCGGGCGACCGGCTCGTACCTCTTCAAGCGTTATGACGGTGCCAGTCACGTGAAATTGAGTCGTAAGAAACGTAAGTTAAAGCCGGTCAACAAGTTCATGAAGAAACCCACCAAGAAGGACCTCGTTTACTTGAAACAGTCGCCAGATTTCTGCTTGAACAACACCAAGTACGGCTCGCTGGGCACGCGAAACCGTCGCTGTAAGCGAGACAGCGATGGATTGGACGGTTGTGTCCTCATGTGCTGCGGCCGGGGCTTCCAGACCATCCCCAGGGTCATAACGGAAGACTGCGAGTGTAAGTTCTACTGGTGTTGCTACGTACTGTGCAAAAAATGCACCCACAGAATGGACATGCACTACTGCAACTGATAGGGTGATAGAAAAAGAAAAGAAGAGGGGAAGATGCCCTGCCGTGACCGGCCGAGGGTTTCCTCTCCCTGGGAAAATAACTGGACCATACTCAGAGTCCATGAGCAACACAACACACACATACATACTCACACACGCGCGCACAGACATAAACACACATATATACACAAAAATGAATAAATAAATAAAATAAAATAAAACGCTAATAACGAAAAGCCAGTGGCCAATAGCCTAATTATGGAAAGGGGAAACAATCTTGAATGATAAAGAATTATTCCCCTTGACTAGATCCTAAACTGTTTAGTTTACGATTGCGAAAGGCTTGTATAACATAATATACATTCATGCAAGTACTGAGCAAACATACAGGGAGTTTGACAAACATTGTTTAATTCGGCTTGACACAACGAAAAAATAAGTACGTCAAACGTTTTGCAAAGATCTGCGAAAGCGGGATATTATTTTTCAACGAATTGCTAAGAAATTAAATAGTTGAGCCCCAAACAAAAAAAGCATCCACTTTGTTATCAAATTAAGATCCTTAGAAAGGGGGATGACACAACACAATCTGAATATTCAATTGCTCAAACTTTCGGAGAAAATTTTGGAACTTGAGGTGAGCATTTGTGGGTACAGACAGAACGGGAGGGGATCGCTGAAAACAGTTGTCAGATTTGGCTAGAAGGGAAGAAAATCCGAGCTTTACCGCGAAGACTTACCCAACACCGACATTCGGAAATCAAGTGAGTCTGGGAAAGAGGATCATTACCAGCCTCTTGAGGTTGGCCAGCGTCAAGAGGTTGGTATTGAACCCCAGCTTCTAGTCTTATTTGATTTCAAAATTTGACGATATTCTAATGCTTGTGTTGGTTATTCTCTGAGATCAAGCTCAGATTATCTCCCCTTCAGGTAACACTTCAAAGACAGCACAAAAGGAAGCTATTTTGGATGAATCATAGGCATGAAATAATGAGCTGGAAACTCCCGAGTTTATGTTACAGATTTGGAACAGCGGTGACTTTTGTTTTGCGGGTTGCCGAATTATCCGTGACTGATCCAGAACTGTTGGAGTTATAATAAAACGCATTCATTCATTATTATTAATGAGACAGATTTTTTTTTTTAAATCCCACATTGAAAACTATTTTAGGATTTTGTCAGTTATGGGTAGAGAGACATTGTCAGTTTGAATATACATAAAATATTCGTTTCCATCTATATACTAATCAGCTGATAAAATGTTTATTTGATTTATGGCGGCATATAGGGCGTACCCTAAATTCAGCATGAAAGATTTTTGAAATCCCTACGGTGGAATTGCATCCTGGCATCAGGTGGTCATAAAAACTTGTTTTTGGAATAAAGTCCTGGTCTCGACCAGACTTGCAAGGGCGCAAGCGACAGAAGCCAGGACTTCTTCACCAGCCTCCATACTCCATCGGAGTTGTCGCTTAAGAAACGGGACTCTTTACCATTTTTTTTTACTCAGCAATGAAATATGAACACCCTCATCTATAAGACCACCTTTTGATATGTTCTCTGACCTCGAAGTAGCAAGAGGCAGCTAGGCTTTTCCTTGGAAATTTTCAGCACTCTATTCATGCATTGTTTTTTTGTTTTTTGTTTTTTCAGAACCTTGTATTTATCAACTAGCCGCCTCTGTTGTTGGCTATATCTTGCTTAGCTAAATATGAATTATTACAACAGCACATATCTTGGCAATATGATTTATAAGGCTCTTTTTTTAAGTCTTTATTTGATATGACATAAAATCTTTCGGAGATTAATTTGATATCAAATTCAATTTTACTTTCCTTTAAGTCAATATTATGGATGCTGGAGAGCTGTATTAACCTCCCAAGAAATAGAATCGTTAATGGCTATCAATCCAGCGTTAAATTTTAGAATATTAACATCAAAATCAACGATGAATTTAATACAAGGATCAGTTTACAGAGTAGTTAAAAATGATTATTCCCCTTGAATTGGAACTCCGTGTCCAGATGTCGCTTTTACATTTTTCAGAAATGGCTTTTGTTTCTGACTGGAATCAATTAGTCGACTGATTAGTAACTTTCTATCTCGTATAACAGAATGCTGAACATTTTAACGGTTGAAATTACCCGTGGTTCTACACAAGGACTACAGGCAGCAGTTCCTTTTTTTATTATTAAATAGCCGACTATAGTTTCGTTGGAGTCTCGTTTCGACGTAATGTAAAGCCGGGCTTGCATTTCATATAATTTGCCTGTTCGTTGAATAAATCAACTCGTGAAAATGGCTTTTACAGAATATGCAAAGAAGATTCTGAGGCAGGTTTGGTAGGTTTGGCCAGAAGGGAAGATACAACACTTTATCTCCGAGATTTACCCAACACAGGCATTGGAAGTGGGTTGAATTTGGATACCGCGCTGGAACAGCGTCGAATTTTGAAATCAAGTCTGGAGACAGAGGTTCAAACCCAGCATATCTTGGCTGCATCCATACTAGCTCAATTTCTCAATTCGACTTTATTCCAGTGTTCGGGTTGGGTAGCCTTAAAAGGCTGCCTTGAACCTTTATCCCCATACACGTTTGATTTCAAAATAGGACGCTATTCCAATACCTGAACGGGTGAGTCTCTGAGATAAAGCTCGTATTATCTCCCCTCCTGGCCAAATTTGGCGACCCTGTTCCGAAATGTTTGATAACGCCTAACCAGACTTTTTTGATGCCTTCATTTGATTTGGAAAAGTGTCACGGAGGAATGGTCGATTATTAGTAACTGAACACCAACCACCCAACATGGACGATCCATCAAAGATATCTTGGCAAACCTCAAAGCTGTTCGATCATTCGACTTATCCGATCCCATCAATGAACAAAAGGAGTCTGTCTCTTATCCAGATGCTATTACCAAATAGATCCTCACTTGACTTACAACATGGAGCATAAAGAATAGTGGTCTTTGGTTGAAAAATGTAATACCAACCTCATTGCCAATACCAGACTTGTTATTCCCCCTTCAATTTTTTTCATAAAACGTAAATGAATGTTTGAACTCTCCAAGCAACAACAAAATATAAGAACAAATAAAAAATAAAGAAAAATAGGCTGTTTTAAATGATATACAAACATATTTTATAAAAAATTAATATAAGTGTGAAAACAGAAATATTTTTCTGCAGTTTGATTATTCCAGTGTTGTATCCGTACAAGCATTGACTAAAATAGATCAACCATTCTCAACGGGAGCCATATGACCCCTTTGGGGACCCTGGCACATATGAAGTGGACCATAGACTGAGATAATAATTGATTAATTTTTGTTCATCTGTTCGTGCCGTATCACTTTTGACAGGGAGCACTGAAAACAGAGAAGCTCTTCACGGGCCTGCGACGAAAAAGTTTGAAAAAGATTGATTGTAAGTCAACTTTGGTTTAAGATCAGTTTCGTGGAGTACGGTAGGAGGAAATACCTCACTTTTAACAGCTTGCAAGTGCTGGGATGCTGAGCATCTCTCTACAGCAGTTACTCATTGTATCGACTCTGAAAGCGAACGCTATCAGACGGTCAGGCTATAGGGCATGAAACCCGACCGCTTTGATCAGTTTGGTAAAGGATTGTATAGTCGTCATAGTTTTTGACTAATCTTGTTTCCGAATATTTTGCTTCTGCGCCTTGTGAGTCTTTTATTTGTGTCTTCTGTCCTCTTCAGCTCTGTGACACTCCTGCTCAAAGATCTGTGCAGAAGTTAAGACAGTCTGATGCCACAGGTTTCCGGGTCGATACTGGTCTGTATTCACTCGCTTCCCCACAAGAGCAAGATAGGTTTAATGAAGGGTTCCGTTTGGAAAGCTTTGGAAAATTGCCCCTGTCCCTGCAACTAGTGTTGCAGAGACATTTAGTGTAACGGGAAGGTATGGCTTACTGATCCTTTGAGATTGGACAAGGTTACTTTTTAAGGCCACAAGAAGAATCCTAGGCCTCTTGCGCTTAACAATACTGAGCCTCAGTAGGCCATCATTGGCCACTGTATTGCACTGGCGCAAAGCTACCAAATAATGTAATACTACGAGCAGATACTACAGTTTGGTCAGTGCTTGCCCTCAATCTGTTCGAGCTGGTCTTTGTAGCGACGCAGACGGCAATCAAGGGATCTTTTGCATGGGTGTCGAGTTCACCTTTGAGGATCTGTCGGGGGAAAGGAATAGTCTAGATCCAGCGAAATAGTTCTGTTTTGGTGTTTGACAAATATTTGACCAAAAAATTTTGTAATAATAAATATTAAAAGTAGAAGTAGTTCAATATAGTAATTACGATATTTTCTTTTGAGGACTGGGCCCATCCGTGGTACTGGGTGTCAGCGACTCGAACACTATATAAAATTGAAATTATAGAGACTAATTCGATACCCAGGCATACCGGACACACCCTAACCCCTAAACGAATACGAAACAGACACAATCCCAATCAACTACCTGATTAAAAAAAAAGAAAGAAAAAAAAAAGAAAAGAAAAAAGAAAAAGAAAACTTGCCATTTCTCTCCGAAGTCGGGGTAGATGTGTTAAAGGCGATTTATTTATCAATCACATTCATTTTTTTTAACGAACTCCCCCCCTCCATTTTCAACAGAATATTTACAGATGAAGTTTATCTTCTCCCTACTTTTACATCGAATAAATATTTTCCTTCTTTTTTTTTTTTCTTGCTCACTTTATATTGACTGTTAAAGTGACCAGTGTAAAAAAAATAAAAAAAATAAAATAAGTAAAACATAAAACGTTTCAAGCAATGAAGTGGATAAAGGGAGATTTTTTTCAATGAATGAGACTGTCAGTGATAATCGACGCTAATATATTCTCAATTTTTCTAAGTGGACGGTATTCGTCACGATTACTTGATACATAGACCTTGCAGAAATATCTATGTGTGTTTAGAAATATTTTTAGATATTTCAAAGACAACTTTCAATAACCAACCTTCACTACATTTCCGTTGTCCATGTATTATTTATCAAATCAAGTGTTTGTATCGAGAAAAAAAAACAAGTTCTCCAACGAATAAAATTTAAAGAATAAAGCAACATGAAATTTACTGGATATTGTTTACAAAAAGAAAAAAGAAAAGAAAAAAAATGTTTGAGGTTACTTCAGACCCCTGATCTCAATAAGTGAGAAGGCGGTTTCTTGAAAGTATTTTTTTCTTTTACTCGATGACATCCCTGGAAACAAATTTCAATGATTATGTAACAATTATTCCACGAATTATTCGCAGTATTCTTATCTGTTGTTTCTTTTTTACAACGTTTCAGATTATTTTCTTCTGGCTTGCAAGTCTTTGCGTGCAACCTTTTAGTCATCAAATGACATCCAATACTTTTTATTTCCCCAGTAGGAACAATACAGTAGATTCTCGTGATAAAGGTTCATTCAAGGATTTAAGAGTACCATTATAACAGATTTCCCGTTATAAAGGTTGGATTTTATACGAAGTATATTAATAATAAACTATTCTCGGATAATAGTATTGCGACAAAATTGTGAAAAAAAAGTACAAAGTACTGTTAGAACATCTGTGTTTTCAAACTGTACAGATTAAATACGAGAGTCTAATGTTGTTTGAAAATCCAAGGACTCCGGCTTGAATCATTTTGCACATGTCCGAGAATTGTGCTGTTTCTATACCGAACCGAAACGTACTGAGGAAAAAAAGATGAGGATACTTATACAAATAATTCGTGGAATAATAAAAACGCTTTTTTCTTTCCAGAATTACAGACTACAACTGCCACGATTCCTTGGAATCGTTGCCTTCATGATCAAAAGTTTTGGAATTCACTGACAATCAAAACTAAAAACTGCACTGCCGCCTCGGAGAGTAAACTCTCAGGCTTCAACACAAGAAAATATATTTCTCTACTTCTGGTAGTAAAAATCCATGATAAGCACAAGGTGTAGAAAAAGGTCTCTGTTTTGGTTTAGAACGTCACCCATTTTGTATCGAAGAGAAGGTCCAAGCAGACTGATACGTATATAGAAGAGTTTTTTGTCATGGACAATCTTAGATATCGAATTAAGAGTTTCATAAATCTTATTATATGATTAAAATCCAGGATTCCTAAATTAGCTGTTTATTGCAAATGTTTGATAATATTTGACAGAATCAACAACTTTATCAACAGAAGTTTACTAACAAACTCATCTTATTCTTTTGACTTTGATCGTCTGATGCGTCTGTCTTTCATTCCATCAAAAACAATATGGTCACTTCGCTCCAGCCAAAAGGGCTAAACAATATTACATGAGAATACTTGGAAGGTTCTAAACAGCACTTCTCTTGTGGTAAGCAGGGTATTTATAATGATGAAAAGTTTTCTTGTGTCCCAAAAGTTACTTGAAAAAAATATATATTTTCGGTAGATTCTCCACTCAGTCCTTCAGCAAAATTTTGTTTCCAACCCTACGGCAAACGTAAATCAGAATCTTGTGGAACTTCAAATCATGGTTTCTCCTGGAAAGAATTTCTTCTTGATCCTGGAATTGGTCACAAACTCATTGTCTCTCCATCTGTTAATATCTTTCTTAGCTATATCGTTCTGTTATCAATGACCTATGGATCATGTTTATGGTTATTCTGAAATTCATTTATTTAGGTGAGAGTCAAACGATTAATTCCAAGTATTTTCAGATATCCACTGCAACTGTATATCCGAGTCACTCTGAAGTCATGCCTGCTTTACGACACGATACAACATCAGCTCCAATCTTCTTTGTCTTAACTTCCCGACTCAATAAGAGTTCATCCAGGACCCTGCTTCTTTTCGTACTCTGGCTTTTCTCTTGAAATTATAGCGGTTCATCACTTTTCCTTATCCGTATTCAATAATAGGATGGGAGTCCTCATAAGAATCCAATGTCGGTCCCCGATCTTTTGACGCACTGTGGGGCTACTGACATTGTTTTCTACTGTTTAATGAGATTTTTCAACGTCAATAACAGTAACAGCAACTTCTTTCAATTCTTTTAACTTTTGTTTCTTCTCAGAATCACACCCAAAGAGTTTTTCTTCAGTCGTGACTTCGCTCATATTTGATACTGCAAACTCTAAGCTTATCCATTTAATGACGTTCGAGATTTGTGCGATTCGTTTATCAGAAATATCTTTAAGATTTTACTGGAGCTGATTCTTCCTTTCAAAATAATATTGTACTGTTTAAATAGGGTTTTATGCTCAAATCTTCGGTGTTCTGATTCTTCAAAAACTTCAGGTAAATTACTCCGATTCCAACCTGATCATTGACTCTTCATATTCCAAATTTTTCCTTCCTAAATCAACCTCAAGTCTTGTAACGTTTCCTTTTCCTTCTGCATTTGACTTCTTTTTCACATTATCCTTTTCCTTCGAATTTTCTATGAAAGGTTTATCTATTTTTCATTCTGAAGTCACTTGATCTGGCATCATCAGTGATTGCCTTAGCATCACTCATCACTTTCACTTCTTCAGAATCTTCAACATCATTTTATTTAAATAGTTCATCCAACTTCTCATATAAATTCCATAATCCATCATCGGTACACAAATCTGCCAGATTCATCTTTAATTTTTTTTCTCTTCCATTATCTGTCAAAAAAGTAATATAATCAGGTCCATTTTACTTTCCCCAATATTGGCTGTCGATTCCTATTCAACCATATCTTCTCGTAATTTACGATATTTCTCATCCGCCAGAACTGATATCGCTTCTAACTTTTTAAACTATGCTCTGTTACAACTGTTAAATGTTAAACTGGCAGAATCAATAATTCTAACTATAGAAATTTACGCACGAACTCTTTTCTCTCTTTTAAATACAATCGCCTGACTCCAATTCCTTCAAAAATGATATTATCAACTTGCTGGAAGTGAATAAACGCTCCCCAAAGGGGAATAACTCGATATCAAATGAGAATACTTGAAAAACTACCTAATAGGTTAGGTCCTTATCCCATATAAATCCACGTTAGCTGATTAAATCTGATAAGTTTAATATAAGTAAATGTATCATTTTTATCATTAATCTGTTCTAGAGTCTTGGCATATAGTTAATTCATATGACTCGGTGGCTTCATTTTAATATATATATATATATATATATATATATATATATATATATATATATATATATATATATATATATATATATAATGATAAGTTCGATTCCTGCAGCAGCCCCATTTTCTCAAATTATTTATTCTATTTACGTTGCCTAAATTGAGTGATATATTTACCGTTTAACGACGGGAGATCATTTCAAATAAGAGTTTCTATATAATATAGCACAATCTATAATTCATATACATACTTATACATATATATGTATGTGTGTGTATGTGTGTGTGTGTGTGTGTGTAATATTTTGGCTATAAGTTAGCTGGAAATTGAAATAATTTCAGCCACTTATTTTCAGTTCTACTTTTAAATAATTAAGCATACTCGGCAACACTGCTGAAATCCTTTGCCTTGCCTTGATTTCAAGTTGTCTGGCCCCTGCTTGCCTGAGCTTAAGCGATTCACAATTTCTAAGAGCAAATGAAGAAAGATCATTACGTACAGAGGAAGCCACTTATTATGATAATTTTGGAACAGGGTTTTTTAGATAGCAACAACTGGTTGATAGCATCAAGTGAAGGATATATTGAAGGATCCGCTTATTGTGATCCCTTTAGATAATGTGTTTGGGACTGACTGATTTTGATAATATAACTGTTTGATTACAACTGTGACTGCAATAAGAAAACTAAATAATAAATATATTCAGTTTTTTTTTAAACCAAAATTCGTACCATTAAAGCGTATAGAATATCTATCATTTGAACTATGTTCTATGTATCTTTATATTAACTAATGGAAATACAACGCCTTAATCGAAGAGTTCAGCTGTAGTTGATGGTTACTATTCAGTAACAGCACAGTAACAGAACAGTACGGTACCGACCTCTGCTGAACCACTAAGCCTTACCAGCGAGTAGGGAGTGGTATTCCTCATTCAAAAGAGCAAAAACTTTGCTTTTGTATTATTAGTATTATGACTTTTCCTTCTAAATTTCAGCCATTCGGACAGCTTAGACCAATAAATATTCAGTTCAAACTAGAATACACTCATATGTCGTATACCTCTGCAAAAGCTGTGCATTAACTAAAAACGAAATGAAAAAAAATATTTAAAAAAGAGGATAGAAAATGCAACAGAATATGTACAAATATTGAATTAGTTTCCGATAAATTTATATTAAGCATTTTTATTTGCTGTCCGTTTCTAACCTCTTTTCATGCAGACTATAAAAAAAAAGCAGCTCACAAGTGTAAAAATATTCTTGGATCCTCCCCAAATTTGATCACTTCTTCCTCTGCCCACGGCACTATCTTCCGTATTTTATTGAAATTCATGGGGAACTTTTGGAAAAGTCCCGTGGACAGACCTGCGTCAAGCCAGAAAGACACGGCGTAATACATATAACTCTCTAACAAGATAGAGGTAAATAAAATGTCAGAATACGTATGGAGCTTAGAGTTAGTTATCTTATTCACATAAACTTAACACCCAGTAACAATCAGAATTTTAATTACCATTATATCTTCTAATGTTAACACCAAAATCAACAATGAAGTTACTTGAATAATCAGATTAGTAAACTAATCTTTCGAACTTGGTAAAACTAATTATTGCCCTTGAATCAGAACTCGGTGTCCAGATGGCGCTATTCCATTTCCCATTAATCTCAACTTTGGCTTTCGTTTCTGACTAAAACTAATCAGTCGACTTACTAGCAGGACTTATCAAAAAGGGGTTGCAGCCGGTGCATCACGCCAGTTCCGGGTAAAAGGGTACATCAAAACTTATAAGTTGATACGATATGTCTATTAATAAAATGTGTTGAAATAACTGCCACAGATGGAAACATTATTGCTAAAGGTCGAGGGTGTTTGTACATTGTGTATATGGAGGGGGGCACATTGAAAATTCCCATGGAGGCCCTGCTGACTTGTAACTCTCTATTTATTCTTACCCCTCGTACCTCCAAGGTCGGTGCAAAGATTTCATGTGCCCTAAGCAAGACTTGAAATTCGCACCCCCTGTCGTATTCTTACGACATTTCTTTTTCAGTTTGATGTACGTCCCTAGCGCGATTGCACCCTTTGAAATTGCCGAGGGTCACCAAATGGACAGACCGACCCTGTGTACCTCAGATGACTTGAGTACTGAACATTTTGACGGTAAAAGTTAAACAACACGCGATCGTTTACAAGGAAACTATTTTCTCGAAAAAGAAAATCTTTCCACCGGCAAAAAAATGAACAAAAGAAAAAGAAAAATAATATGTCTTTTTTTTCCAAAGCGATACGATAACGATTGTGTAATTCCTACGTACGTTGCTCCAACAATGTTCCTGAAAATGTTCAGTACCATTTTTATTATTAAAACGTTCATATATCATTTTACTTTCGTAATATACTCTGCCCTCTTCTCTCCATCACCGTTTGTTTTCACATTAGGACATAATTAAGTAATTTACACTGTCTTAATTAAAACGACACGCTTATTTTTTCTCTAATATTCACGTGTATGTGTTCGTGCATATGTTTGAGTAGCAAAGAAAACAATTCAAGAAAACCAATTACGTATGAGAGAGAAAGAGACAATACAAAAACAAAACAAATCAGACAGTGTTTAAATTGAGAGGTTGTGGAACAGTGGTAAATTAACCCATGAAAATGAAAAATTGGCGATAAACAATTGGGTAAAAATTAAGATTAATTCTTGACCTTGAGAGAAGTTTATTCTCCCTTTCAAGAGAAATCAGCTTGTTTTTGCTTACTCCGAAGTCTGGGGTAACAAGAGTAATATAATTTAACACAAATAGATTTTGGGCAATATCCTAAAAAGTTACCCGATCCTCGATTTCAAATAAGTTTTATGAAATATTTCCTGGTTTTGTTTAAAAACAAACGCAGTCAAAAATTGAAGTTCAAGGTCTTTAATTAATAAGATGATTTTCTATGCAATAAGTTTTAGTGCATATCATTTTTAAGACGCATATGCTTTTGAACATATCATGTGTGTATGTGCGCACATGTGTATAGTTGTCATTTCTATTTCCTATGTACGCACGTGTGCGTAAACATGGTTAAGAGTTGAATTTTCTCTCATTTGGATGACTCGTTGTGAAACAATGTCAATCGAGCAAGTCTCGCAGACAATTTTTACTACAGCGAACTTTATCCTTGCTACGTATTTCACAAGTGTGACCTGATGCCTGCCAGGGATTCGTTAATCTATCCGATTCATATATGATGACTTCGCTCCGCAAACGGAGACACAAGCACAGATGGACGAAGGCCTTCGAATACCCCAATTAAATGATATAATAAGTGCGATAGCGTGGTGTTGTCTAGGGAACGGATCCCTGGTACCAAACCGAGATCTGTTTTTAGACCAAGTCAGGCCCCGAATGTAGTGTAAACTATCTCTAACTTTAGTTAAGACTAATGCAAAGTCACAAAAGTGAGACTCTGAGAATCGAGCTCGCAACACTTCGAATGGTTCAAAAGGTTAACTTGTTAATCATCGGAATATGGTAGATGCCTACTGGTTTAACACTAAGCTTAGCCTAGAACGACACAGGTTCATAAATGTGAGGTACCCTGTGAGAATCAAACACTCTTTAATTGCAATGATAAGCGCAATTATCTTACTAAGCATTGCTCTACGGCCAAGAAGTCAAAATTAATATCTGCTAAGCTTAGTTTAGTATGGAAATAGGTCACAGGTGCCGGGTTCACGGTGAGGGTTTAACTCACTAGCAAATTGGTCTGGAGTATGCACTTGCTAACCTTTGCGTTGCAATAGGCGTCCTAATTGATATTTACTCAGTTTAGCTTGGTATGGCATAGGTCCACAGATGTTGGGCCCTCAGTGAGGGTCGAACACATTATGAGAATATTAGTCTGCTATTTTAACTTACGAACAACAGCGAGGCATCAATTACCTATATGGGTATCCTAAAAATGACACGTGGCCTGTTTTCAAAACTTCATACCACGTCCGTACAAATGTTCGTTGTTTCCAAGTTAGTTATCGTCCCTTCCTGTAGCTGAATTTTATGAGGAAAGAACAGAATTTTAGACTTGTGACATGATAAAGCATGTTTGAATTTCTGGATGCCATTAGATACTACAGATATATGGATATACTTTTAGAGATTTAGACATTTATTAATATTCACATCTTCGGATAGACTTGTGACATGATAAAATATGTTCGAATTTCAGGATGCCATAAAATGCTAGAGATATATAGACATTCTTTTGGAGATACCGACATTTATCAATACTCACATCTTCGAAGGACTATATATTTATATGCTAGGGTACGATGTCGGTCCGGAAGTTATCCATCCATTTACTTATTAATGAACAGAAAAAGCCTACATAAGGTAATGGTTCCCTTCAGAGTTCCCCCCTTTGGGATCTCACACACTTATGCCAGAGTTCCTTTCTTTAAAATGATCTGCAAGGTTCCCTTTCGGTATCGCCATCAGCTTCCTCGTCGCGTTCTCCTTAATCTCGTTCATGTTCTGAAAATTCCTTGAGAAGAGCCAGAAGTAAATAGAGAGCCAAACTATTGCTCGAGATGTGAAGAATGACTCTCTTGGTTATTGTACATATGACAGTAACGCAGTGCACAAGCTCACCCAATGGCGTCTCACTGCCGACTGAGTAATCACAAGAGGGAGTGTCTGTTTATGTATGCGCTAAAAGGTCCCCTTTGATTGATTGCCAAGTTCTCGAGGTATTCTAAATAGCTGGTTGTTTCAGAATATACACTGTATTTGTAAGAACCTCTTCGATGTATTCTCATCTTGGTTTAGAACAAGTTTAAATGAGGAGTGATTGAAGAAGAAGAAGAAGAAGAAGAAGAAGATGATGATAGGCGTAACAATCTTTCTGCGTTGGAAGAAAAGAAAATCAGCATTCGAGATCCTGATTATTTACCTGGGCTCGAACGCCGACCTCTGACACCTGTGGAAAATACGTGACTGTTTCGGCCACAAGGCAGATTTTTTTCATAGATACATTTATACGTGTGTGTACGTTGAGATAAACGGATAGAAATTATTTTGATTGTGAAGATTATATCATATAAACCAGAACATGAATATCTCCAGGTGGACGCATTTACCCGGAGATTTTTTATACTTCAATTTTTTTTTAAATGAAATAAAATAACGGATAAGTAAAATAATAACTAAAATAAATTAATAATAACGAAAATAATAAGTAAAAAATAAAATAATAAATATAAAATGAAAATAGAAATATAAAACAACTTTTAAAAAAACTAACATAACCAAGCAAACATGTTTAGTATCAAATTCAAAAAGGTGATTCATCCTGATGTATACATTCCAACTATATATATATATATATATATATATATATATATATATATATATATATATATATATATATTCATGTTTATGTTTATATTTATACACACACACACACACACACACGTATATATATATATATATATATATATATATATATATATATATATATATATATATATGTGTGTGTGTGTGTGTGTGTGTGTGTGTGTGTATAAATATAAACATAAACATGAATATAAATGTATGTAAAAAAAACCAGAGTAACATCTGAAGTATATCAGTAGGCTATTAGACGCACGCTCATGATATTTTCAGTGGTGGGTATAGTTATCTACTAAATTTAGCTTAGATTTGGCACCAGATGAGTATCGAACTCTCAACCTAATTGTGATGGTCTTAGCAAGAGGTAACGAGGGACCCAATCTTTTATATTGTGTCCCATACCAGTATTAGCAATTCATATCTAATTTTTTTTTTCAGCAAGAACTTCTTGAGAGAAATGGCTAAAATCTGCTAAATCTTTTCCACTTTCGACTAACTCTATGGATAACAATGATAAACGTATTTTAATCCTGCTTATCAAATAAAATGACTATATACTAAGATTCCAGAGAAAATTATTGATGAAAATTGTACATTTACTTTAATTAAACTTACTAGATGAAAAAAAATGTTTTCGTATTTGACTCGAAATATATTCTCAAAGCAAAGGTCTTGGTTAAATTTTAGTTTATAGATATTATATTAAAAAAAGTATTTTCATATGTAGTTTAGTTTGCTGAGACTGATCCTCACCTTCGTTCCTTCCTGAAAATTTTGGTTTTTTCAGAAAAAAGTTTCAGGGGAAATGAGTGATTTGTCTGGAAAAATATCTAAAATCAGTTACATTTGTCTTACTTTCGACTAACTTTACAGCTAAAAATATTGTTTGAGTTCGCTGTGAAATGAAATAAAATCGGTTAATTGTCCCTTTTTAAAGGGCAGGATTTTCGGTTGAATAGGAAAAAGATTGCCAGAAAAAGGCTGATTTGGCATCCCTGCCTCATACAGAAAACTTGACTGAGTTTTACACCTTTTATACATATATTTATACATATCTAGATATATTTCGTATAACTTTCACATTAACCTGTTGCAAGATAAAAAAAAGCATTTTAATGTCTTCTTCATTTACAAGACTTCACGTTGGCTATAAAGGGTGTAGCTAACTAGTATGGACATATTGATGTTTTGCGTTGAACCAAAAGAAAAGCATCTCATTTCTAACTTCTCCCTGCAACAGTTCAATGTCATGATAGAGAGACTGATGCATAGTCCAAAGTGGCCGTTTGAAAAGCTTTCAACTCTTTCATCAGCAACAGCATTTTTCAATTCCTTCTGATCCTGTCAACTGACTCACTGGAAGAATCCTGTAAATTGGTCTGATTAGGAAGGAAAGGAAAGCAGTATTCGATATCATCTGGATATTCTTCGATTAAATTATTTGCTGCCCTTCTTGATGTTATCATTGCTGAGCTCAGTTGGATGGAAAAGGAAAACAAACTTGCCCTATAAGTACCTGTAAGTGTCTCAATGATGTTGGCGTGCTGAAGATAATTTGTCAATCACTGCCAAACACCTCAACCTTGAAGATTTTATGGGTGAAAATCCTGTTTCATTTGATGGACCCTCCTCATCGAACAAACGCTTTCTCTTTTGTTGTCGTTTTCAAGAGTCTTGACTTTTTCCGTATTTCTTCGTAGCGTTTAAATTCAGAACGCTGACTTTCGTCAAAGTTTGGGAGAGATTTCAACAGATTAACTATTGAATTCGAAAACTGTCTGCTCTCTTGTAAAGAGAAAAAAATGGTTTTCTGAAATATTTCTAAAATTGTATCCTATATTTCAAACAAGATGGAGACTTCTAGTTGTTGGAATTTCTCCCGAAATCATTCTGCTTCGAGTCTGCGGCCTCGTGGCTGATTTTCATCAGATGCCAGTTCTTCGAGTGTTGAGACTTTCAAATAGTGTCTTTCATTTACAACCCTTACAGTATCACATCGGTCTGACCATCTTGTAATAGACAAGGTTTTGTTAACAGGTAATCTATGAAGATGTTTTTGATGTTTCTGCCAACGATGGGCTGATGCTACAAGCCAGACATAAAGGCTTCGTAGAAAATAAAAAAATCTGGCTACAAGACAACCTCCTGCTAAATTTTTCCAGATAAGTTTAGGGTAAGTACCGAGCGTAGCTCGTGATGAGCAACACTGCATTCCTTGCAAATCACATGTGTGACCACGGCAATTTTGGATCTTTATGCCATTTTCTTCTTGGGCGATTTCCGATGTAGTGTAGGAAAACGTTGATATGAACTCCATGAATTCTTCAACAAGGCCAAATTGTAGAACACAGCAGACAGTCACTGTTTGCTGGTCCGCACGCCTGACATTTCTCGGGACAATAGGTGTTACTTGGCAATGTCTACCTCCTTTTTAAGTGACATGCAACTGGATTACAGCTGCAACGAGTATTCATTGACCTGATCTATGGGGAAAGGTGGATACATGCCTTTCTCAAGAGCGTTAGTTCGAAGTCAACACCAGCTGCACCAGCCGGAATTAGAACCTGGTTTGTCGATTACATTTTCCGTGTATTGACCGTTATGTTTACTCTACACCTCCAAAGGTGATAACATACTATATGATATGTTGATTGTGGACACATAGATGCGTTGTATCTAATGATGTTATATAGACTCAGCGGTAAGGTAGGATCAGTGCACACACAGTTCTCTGTACTGCCTCATCCATTTGCAAACTTCTTCATCGGTTTTGTACGTGACGAAACACGTCTGGAGTTTTTAAAATTCTTTAGCACTTGTCAATTATAAAACATGAAAAGTGAGAGAAACGCCGAGAAACATGCTTAAAGGTAATCAATGTTCCACTAGCAAACAACAGACGCCGCCGATTTTGTTATTGTTTCGAAAATATCGAAACATTAACAGAATCACCCATGAAACCTATTTATTAATTTGAAGACGTATCTAAATATTAGATGCACGAGAGTTTATCTCTGTCCCCCTTTCACCTTCTTACTCTGACGTGTGTATATGTATGCCAGTGCATAGCAAAAATAAAAGACTCTCAAAAAGGTTTCAGGATCTGAACGTTAGGGTGAAAGTTTCAAAAGTGTCGAAGTTAGAAAGTTGAGATTCGATGCCCCAAATATACATCAGTGCACAAGATGACAGTATTGGCGCGTGTGGTCGATTCAGAATAGTTGAATTGTTTGAGTTGTGTGGGGTCCGTTGATAAGAGCTCACAGTTTGGAGGCTAATAGAAATCAGCTTTCGATTTGTTTGTTTTGACATAGTGAAACTTATAGCACTTTTGGGGACTCTTTTTCCCCCTATATACTGAAGTCATTTACGGGATATATTGGTATCAGATTGGCCATTGTTCGTTGAAATTGGTAAATAATGTGAAAAAGAGTGGAATCTCACACAGGTTTGAAATACATTGGCATCAACAATTTCTAAAGAGTCGTTCTAGATTCTACAAGAGGAAAACAATCAGCTCTCTGCTACCAATTGAAAACAGTCCTTTTTATGGGTATGATGATAAGATTTACAATTTTTAGAATTTCGAATTGATCCAACTTTCGCACAAGCCAATATCTCTTATTAGGTATGAACATCGTTGTTGTTCTGATAACGTGTATTAGTGCGCTCCCTGGCCTTCTTGGATATTACAAGGGCGCTGGTTTGATTTAGCAGATTCTACTGTGATTCGAACCTCAGCCCTGGAGATTGGCAAACAAAATACCATATAAATTAGGCCATCGTTCTACTGCTTCGATATAAGTTTGAAATACTAAGCTAATATTGGTGTTTACTTGAATAACTCTCTTATATTTCTTTTTCAATTCATGTTAAACCCATTTAAAACAATGGGTACAAAATAAAGGATAAGCTCTTGATAAGACTCGAACATATACCTTTTGCTTTAAGTGGGCCTGGTTATCTGTACCAGCTTTTCGATCCGTGCTGTTCACTAACAGCCGTAGACTGACAGTCTGAAGAGTTGCGATGAAAAGCACCTAAAATCAAGATGAAAGAAAATAATAGTCTATAATCAATAATGGCCGACACTGCCTCATCTAATAAAAAATAGAATAACGATAATATTACTACGTACGAAGTTGGTTTGATGCGACGATATCTAAAATCATAAATTGAGAGAATCAATTTTCTTGGAACATTTAAGGTTGTCCTGGTCTTAATGGTCCTCGTTTATGATATCCTGTTCTTCGGAAAAATTGCTGTGTGGATAAAGACGCTGTTTTTATTCCGCTTGAATTGACAGTTCAGTCCCCAGGCAAGGCGATTTGAGAGTGCACAAGCTTAGTGGAAGAGCAATTGGCCATCAAAAGGAGGATAGTTTGGCTGAAGGAAGAAGTTACGACTTCAAATCTCCAAGTAGGGCACTGACTAGTACAAATGGCTTGGGACCAGAGCAATATACCCCGGCAAAATACAAGACTCCAAATCAAAGCTATACTTCCAATAGGGTTATGGGTTCAACAGGATAAGGACGGGAATACACTGACCAAAATGTTAAACATCAAAAAAACAAAGATAACAAATTTTATGCAGAGGAAGTCGCTTATTGTGATCATGGATAATGTTATCAAATGCTTATTGTTATGAAAATCAGCAGCAGCAGCCTTTTATTGGACTTGTAGGCCGCTTTTGGGTAGACTTTCGTCAAGATCCACCAACTTCCTCGCTCGAGGATGTTGCTGTGTCAACACCCCCCCGAACTTGTCGAAATCACCATGTCATCATTTTTGGGAGGATGGGGAATATGATCTCTGGTGATCAACGTTGTGAGTCGTGATGTCAAACTGTTGTATGATATTCTCGCAACATGGCATAACCATTGCCGTATGAGATTTCTAACTTTTTTTTTTTCATGGAAATCCGATGGTCACTAACACTTCATTTAAAATGAAATGGAGATTTAGAAGATTATATTCATGTTGATTTTCATGACGAATTTTTTGTAACGATGAATTTTGAATAATGAAGGTAGATTTATAATAATGAACGTAAATTGTTCCAGATTCTAAATTTTATCAACGGGTTATCATCTGAAAGATCCTGCCTAAAGTTATCACAACAAGAGACTTCCTCGATATACATGAAATACCTCGTTCCAGAAATCCAGACAGAAGAATTATTTTTTCAACTCGTAAGGTTGTTGCGCATGATCCTCAGTCGAATCGTACTAAGCAACCACTGGTTCAACGGCAAAAATAACGCCCCCTCTTTTACTTGAGAGTTTATTTATTTATTTAAAACGTCTGATATTTTCCAGTTGCTACCATTCCAACATTGACCAGGCACAATTTAATCTCTCCATTTTAGACGATCAGGTTATATTCGGTCTTCCGAACGATGCATGTGTTTTAGTTTATAATTCACAGTCATAACCTCATCGCTGCTACCTTATCTGTTATGGTCCCGCTCGTTTCTCATAGACAAATAGCAGCAACGAATACCGAGAGGTTTCTCAGAAAGAATTTGCAAACATCCATAAATTACCAAAAGGTTAAAACAGCTCGGCATAATTTTTCTTCTACTTTTCAATTTTTCTTCTACTTTTCAATTTTTCTTTTTCAGGGTTTTTATGATCAGCAAGCGAATATTTTAGGTTGTTACAAATGAAATGCTGTTTTTTTAAATAGCAAGACGAAAGGAGATGTAAGCAAGAAAAAAAGCATAAATATTTAATCAAAATGAGTCCCATTTGAAGCAATAACCTTTTTCCAACGACTTTCAAATAATATGCCATCTATATAGAATTCATTAAGTTTAACAGTCATAAATGCTACAAAAGCACAAGTTACGGCTTCCTTTTTGCCAGTGGCGTTTCTAGCACTAGAAAATAGGAGGGGTGCACTTGAGGGCCAAGATTAAAGAAGGGAGGCCAAAACTCAAAATGCATTTTTATTTTCATACTTCACCAATCTGATAAACACAACGTTAGGAAATGATTTTTAAAATATCAGTATAGTGTATGAAGCAATACTGTTGCAGTATTATTCGTCTGAATGTACTCTCTCAGTTGAAGTATATTCAGTTTCACAATCTGCCTTCGACTTTTCCATGGATATTTCTGATTCTTCAGTGCCGCTGTTCTCTATTGCACTACGTTTTTGAATGTTTGCAAATGTATCCATAATAGCTTTTATTGTGATGAAACATTCAATAATGGCGCAATAACGCTTTTGTGGACCCAGAATTTGACTGCGATGATTCCTGGATAGTGGTCGGCTAGAATGAGTCACTGGACCCTGTTAAATCTCTCCTTAAATCAGTCAGACGTGGACTTAGTATGAAGCAAGTCAAGGTAGAAGAAGATGAGTTGAAAATTGTTTCACTACTCTGAAATCAATGTTCGTTTGAAATCCTATTAATTCCAATAAGGTTGTTAGGGACTCTGGCTAATTGTAACTTTCATAGAAATTGTCATTGTATTAATTCTAAATACCATATAAATTTGGTGAGCCTGAAAACTAAAGAAAATTATATAAAAAGCATGATTTTGTAGATACTACATAGAGAAAATAACGTAAGAGTGTTAACTTTTGATGCTATAAATTTTACCTAATTTACAAAAATGTAGTTGTTGACAATTTCTCGGTAGAGAAATATGGCTAAAGTTACAAATTAGAAGTTGCAAACTTTTAAGAAAGTTTTTTTACGCTAAAATGAAAAGATTAAAAACTTAGATGAAAACTCACACTGTTACAAGTCAACACCAATTCTGGCGTAAAATGTCTTTATTTTGATTATTCTCCGTGTACGTCAATCTACCATGTATTAAATATAATTTGATCAAAACAATAAAAGAAGTCTTATAAAATTCTTTTCAGTTGGATGTCCAAAATGTTTGTGAGGGTATTACAAACACAAATGAAAAATTACAATTGGTTTCATTAAAATACGAATTATACATATAGATATAGATTTAAATGCTGTGAACGTGAGGGCACAAATAAATAGAAACAAATAAAAAATTTTGATGATATTATGCTGAGTTTTGATTTTAAAATTTTTGCTTTGATTCTTATCAATCTTTATCTTTAATGTTTTTATTTATCATTACAAAATTATGTATCATATGTTTCAGTAATTATGCGTAAAAAACAGAGAAGAACATTTTTTTCATTCTCTTTCTACATACGATGGAAAAAGCTCTTAATTGACTCCACTCTGATTTATCAATTTCTCTTATACTTCTTCTAGAGGGGTTCAATTGACAATCTTGAATCAAAAATAACGAGAAAGCATCCCCGACTCTCAATCGCTAAGCATTAAGAATAGAAATTAAAATTGCATTTAAAATGAAAAAAATGATAACTGAACAAGGTATTATATTTTTTTCTATTCTGTTTTATCCGTATTCGCGCTCACACACACCACAACACTTAGATCTGTGATAATCCTGTTTTAGTAACATCAGCTACTGTAATTCTTCATCTATGTTTATAATGCCCTCACTAATACTCCAATCCAGTGAGACTATTTCTATTGTTTCCATTGAATTATTGAATTCATAATACAATCTACGCGGAGAATAAACAAAACAATCATACGTTACACTTTACTTGATACTATGAAAATTCCGTTGAAAATACTTGTGTAGAGGCAATAATGCACGAATAATGGGTAGTATAAGTATTTACGGCTATCTTGGACGCCATCTTGAAAGTTATACACACCAGGCCATAGACAATCATACGTAACATTTTTTTAGTACCTATATTGGGGATTCATAGAGAACTTTTTTCATGCTTCCAACGAAATGTTTCCACAGGACCCCAGTAGACCTACATTCCCGCCCACACTATAACAACCTAACAAGTTACAAACCAATTGCGTCATCAGCTTACATTGAAAGTTTAACTCACATTTCATATTCCTTTGAGTTCTAAAGTAGTCCATTGAGATGTGAAGTTGGCCCAACGGAACAATGGAATCGGCGAACCGAGTTTAAATTACTTAGAGAGGGAATGGATATCTAAGTAACTCCTTTTACCTCGCGAAACGCAACGAAACACCCAACATAGTGCCTAAGCGATCTTCATGAAATGATTTGATTTATCTAATGAAGCTCGTTCATCGAAATGTTCTCTTATAAAAAGAACAGATCGATTATCAAGAAAATCAAAGACATCGAATTTTTTGCTCTGTTCGTGGTGTGGCTGTATACTTATAAACTAGGCTTAGCTTGGCACAAGGCAACTAGTATAGGACATTGAGTGAGAACCGAACTCACTGCAGTAGTTTGCTAATCGTCAGCCCACGTTGATGGTTGCACGTACACACACACAAATACAAGCTACCCTTCGATTTTACATACATACATACATACACACGTATAGCATATGTGTGCTATACCAGTCCCAAGAGATTGAGGCATGAACTCCCGAACACCTACTCATGCTATCGCATCGTAAAAATATGTTGCACCCTTACGGTGGCTACAGCTTAAGCCTTGGGCTCAGCACATCACATTACCTCTCACTCGAATCGTTTGCTTCACGTGAAATAGAGGCAACAGATACCAGAAGAGGAGTCACTCACTTCCCCCTGCGCTATTTTACCCATTGCTGGGGGAGGAAGATTCATGCATTTTCCAAGGGAATATGTGCGAAGTGAGCACAAACTGTCCGAGTCGGAATTTGGTCTATTCTTCGTGCCGTCACCAGCTCAGCCACCCTGCACCTCCCATGCATAGGTATGAATAAACGAATAAGTTCTTCGCAAATCATATTCGCTGGCTTGTAAAATCCTTTGTTGCCAAGCGTCACATTAAGAGAAAAACTTGGCACAAGTTTAAAATGTTATTTTTGATTTTTCTGAAAAAGAAAGATAAAGAAAAAGACTGACTTCATCTTGTTCGTGTGATCCCAGGCGTAAAAAGAAGCTGACAGATATTGGCCACTATCAGAGGGAGCAGCCGATAAGCCAAGCATCACTTACATTCCAGAAATGAAGACGAAATGAGGGAGAAGGTTGTTTTGGCAGCTGGGTGGGGATTTGGAACTGCGTTGGGTTTTAAAAGGATGGGATGTGGTCGTCAGACTCAGGAAACGTGCACGGTGTCGCAAGAAGTGTTACATGATAAAGAGAGAGGGGAAAAAATGGAAGAAAAAAAAAAGGAAAAAGTAAGCAGACGAGATTAGGAGGAGAAAGAAGAAGATAAAGAATGGGGAAAGCAAGTAGAATAAATGAGAAGGAGAAAAAGAAAAAAAAAACAAAGCCACAAGAGATAAACAGAATGAAAAAGGGAAAACAACCCGTTTCAAAAGAGGGAAATGCTTTTAGAGATTTTTGGGACTTGGTTCCTCGAGGGACCACCTCTAACATTTAGTGAGAATTGTCATTAGAAATGCAGTAGGTGAATTACTATTCATAAATCTTAATTGGGCTTCTTCCATTGGGAGCGTTTTCAAATAGCCTCAAACCCACTTAGCTACGCCTCTGAACAGTTTCAAGTTAGAAAGGGAAACTAATTTTGAGATACAGACCGAAAGAAAGCAATGAATTGAATGAATAAAGAGAACAGAAATGAGACACCATTCTGAGGGAGAACGTATTTAAGGAGAAGTAAACATTCGGACTGTTTAAGATTATTTTAAAAGCAAAATAAGACAAACATTAAATATTCACTCGTGTATAAACCGATCTCATATAGACCTAAACTCGGATTTCAGACAAGAGATCGTTATTGTCTATAACTTTGAGAAGAGTCATTAAAATTCCAAATTTTGTTCGGACGATTGAATCTCTTCTACATATACTTGACACTGAAATGGATTGATTCAGTTGATGTTACTGGCCACTTTTTTTCTCTGACATACTTGACCGGAAAAAGAAAGGTGTTCATCTTTTCTCGAATTATACACCTGCCGCAGGCTAAAGAATGGATCAACTGAAAGGTTGTGTTGACAACATCAAGGGGCGAAAAGGGGATTCCAGAGTCCGAATGAAATCAAAGAAGGTATCATATACCTTAGGAAGAGGTCGATTCTACCCAACAAATCACGCCAACACTTCATTTTATAGCATGTAAAATGAATCAAAGGAAACTCACTAAAGAGAAAACTCCCTCAAATCCAATAAACTTTGAATTTTTTTTATTTGCATTTCCACAAGGACAAATATTACTCATGGATAGTTTGATATAGGGTCAAGCATCCATGTAAGCAGATAATCTTCACAGCCTGTGGTGCGAAAGCGCCAGGGCGATCAGCAACTTCCTCTTTCAGTGCAATAGGGAGATACTGCTTCGGATTTGAAATCTCAAGGAGCTAGGACCCCCACCCCGTTTGATCTGTGATAGGCCCAAAGACGAGACACAACTGATCCGGACAAAAAAAGCAACACCCAAGGAAAAAATGATTCCAGTTATCATTTAAACACTCTACGCTGGAACTAGCCAAAACTCACCAGAAATATTTTATACTTCTTTTCAAGTTATGAAAGTTGGAAGAGGGTTTCACTGTCACCAATATTTTTCTCTTTTACTGTTTATCTAATAATTTATTCATTGTGAATCCATTAACTAGTCACCGGGACCTAGCTACCCAGTGATGGGCCGAGACCTATACTTTGAAGAACTTAGAAAGTTATAGTGATAGTATTTTTTATAACTGAAGAATATTTTCTTGTCTAATGCCCTGAGTTGCTTCTAGCCTTTTCATAGTTCAGAGTTTTCAAAATAACTAAACTATTAGGAGCTCTTTCATTAGTCTCCATCAAAAGCTAACGTCCATATTTTTTATATACGGAAGCTTTGAGATTAAATTGCATTTTTTTCCTTCCCGAGCAAAATTTCAATTCGTCGTGATAGTTTTGAGAGCAATTCGATTTTTGGGAATCAAAGCGTTTCAACCTTTTATATCTTTTCAGTTGGGTTCCAAATCAGTCAAGTTGACAGATTTTTGCATCTTTGCCCGGAGAAGAGGCTTATGCTGTCAAGTTCAAAATTCAAGAATATTAGCAGCACAATGAACAGCACCTCGGAGCTTTTTTCGTTACTCTCCACCAGTCCAAAATTTCCATAATTTGTAGCAATTGATTTATTAAGTTTTTTCATTGGTCTCTCCCAGGATCAGAGGTTACTTTTACGGATTTCGACAAAAAAGATCCAGCATTTTGGTTCTTTGTCGACAATTTTTTTTTTTTTCAGGCTTCCGTACTTTAGAAATATTGACACTATCTATTAGTGGAGACCAACGAAAAAGATCCATATTATACATGTACAAGTCAACTCATCTATCTTCCATCTTAATATTTGATCTTGGAAATTCAACTTATATACGATTATACTCTCATGAACAATCCAATGCACCATGTAATAGAACGATTGGGAAAACAGTTGAAGGGTCGAACGTGTTCCGATGCGTGAATGTTTTCCCATTTAATCGCGAGCATTGGGCCGAGCCAACATCGCCACAGGAAGATTATCCAGAAACAACACCTCACGATTGAAAAAAAATCTAATCATCGCTCTGCATTATAAATACATGCATAACTGTTGTGCTATTTGTCATCTTGTTAATTAGACAAAAAACTGCTTTAATGCTCTTCATGATTTCACCATTATCGAAGGTGCAGCATGGCGTAACGGTTACCTTCACAGAAAGCAGAATCGGCGAGCAAAGTTGGAAATTTGACGGAGGCTGCTTATGTTCACTCAAGGCATGTTCACTTCATGCCTTGGAAAACAGAAATCTATCCCAACATTTGATATTGTGACTCGAAAAGTCTCGTCACTGGTATGCTATGATAATTTGTGAAGGAGTGGGTGAGTGAGCACTAGTGAGAATCATTCTTTCAGGGGGAAGAAGCAGCAAACAAGTTGTCACTCCTATAGTCGACTTCGACTCAGACTTACGAGGTGCAACCAAAAGGTCCAGGGAATCGATTTTCGATAGAGATCATTTTTTCATACATTCATGTATTCACTTAAGTTTGTCAATACAATATCGCCAGAAATTCTTCATTGATTCGGAAGACATTTTCTGGAAGAGTTAGCCATTTAGTGATTAAGTTAAATGATCACATTTTGGGGTGGATCTTCGCTCTAGTTGAGAACGTATTTAAATAAATTTTTTTGGCAATTACGAATACAGTTACTTCCTATGCATCGTAATTATTTGTGAACTGATTTTCATTTAGTTTTTCTTGTTTTTAATTCATTTAGAAAAATTAGACTGATTTCGGATTCTATATTTTTCACCTGTTCCTCTCGAACGATGAATTATTAAGCAATAAAATCTTCTTTATTCTTCTATACTATTTTCACTTTGTGAAATTTCATCGTGTCAAGAAGTTTGTTTCTTGATAGATGGAAATATATTGCATTGCTTGAAATACATCTCAACGTTAAATAAAAGTTATCCATAACAAAATATTTTGTAAACTAACTGAGCTCAGAATACGCAGTTGATTGTCCAACTGCAAATCAAAAAAAATTGTAAATAGCTTTTGCTCAACGCTAATCTCATGGACAAGTATACAGATCCAAATTTGATAAATCATAAAGCATATTTTTCGCGAGAAGTTGTCAACAACACTATGGTTAAATATTGCCTCTTCAAGAAGGTCAATGATCGTATCACTATTAGTTGTATGTTGTCAGATCTGTCTCCATTTGAAATTTCTAAAAAAATGAAAAAAAGACGTCACCGTTCCTTTTGTTTTTACAATGTTAGAATCCTCGAAGCAGCTTGTGTGCAGACGGCTGGCTAATTCAACAGACGTGGAAATTCTATTCTTTCTTGACAGAATATTTTGTCGGTCAAATGTCATTGGCAGCCATAGAATTGTCTCCCTTCATTGTACACATAATGGATGTTTTCCGAGGGAATGAAAAATGTGTTGCGCATTCTCAGCCTACACTTTTTAGATTCATGGGCCACCATGGTTGAGGAGTTAAGAAGCTGTCACGTAATCTTCAACACTTGACTTATTACACTTATGGGTATATCCCGAGCTCTAAATAAACCAATGCTACCCAAGAGGCCTGAAGTTCAATCTCAAAAGCCGGATTGTAGTTACTACTAAAAAAAAACAAAGATTGATAAAGAAAATATCTTCTCTGGGGCGCTTCACCACGGAGTATTTGCCAGCAAGCTATGCTTGTATACTATTGCTACAGTAGCGTGTTCAAGCCTCAACTGATATCCCTATATTTATAGCTATGTTTCGGACCAAGTGAAACATTGAATGCCCATGGTAAAGTTATTTACCTACAGTGCCTCAGAGGTCGAAGGAGAACTGAGTTTTTTGTTTTTTTAGTACAGCCGTGTATCCAAAGCTCTAACTTCCATACTTCCATTAATTGAATAGGTTGACTTCATTGTAGTATGGCATGGCGTACTAAAAGGGTGATAGTAGATGAAAAAAGTATGATTAAAGGACGAGGGTATTTGCACAGTATGTGTTTGGGGTGAAAACAACTAAACCGTATTAGAGAATGTGGGCAGTGCTGGAATGTATGCTTGTAGGTAGCCATTATTCGATTATGATGACGCTTATTCAGATCGTCTTAGAGACATCTGGTTTTCAAAGTTGTTATTTTTATGTCTTAAAACTGAGTCAGTCAAAGTTTACACCCAAGCTTTCAAATTAGTAAGGCCTGTCAAAAAAATCACAAAAGATGGAGTCAAAGTTATATTTGTAAAACCTGTTACCTACACATATATACTATTATTTCATAATTATTAGTTACTGTTTACAATTAGATGTCTTGTTAATTGCGAAGCTAGCAGATGGGATAGTACCTCGTTTTCAATTTTAGAGATTGATAGTTGTAGTCGTTATGTCTTGGGAAATGTTAAACAGAAAATCTGTTGTCCTGTTAGGGTCAAACGTTTCCCTCACTATCCGAAAGCAGAGTGTCTCAATTAAACTTTTCATAAGCCGATATGGCATAAAGTGGAGGACAATCCCAATTAATTCATATGGCATATTTCAGCATATCCAGCCTTCACCCCAGCCCCAAACCTTCTATGTCTTCCAATTTTACGCTGAGCGTAAAACTTTTTCAAGCTCTCTGGGGCTTTTCTGATGAATTGAGACACATTTTGCTAAGAGATGCTCAAAATAAATCGAGTTGAAGCACGGATACTCACAGACACTTTCGTGAAGCGGGGGATACCTTTATTTATTAGTCGTTAGCCAAATCCGGCAATAGGCTACTGTAATGGCTCACCTAGTGAGAATCAAACTCATTACCCAAAGCCGTATGAGATATTGCTTTACGGCAGATGCACCCGTAACCACTCATGAACGTAACATTTTTATCTGTTATGATTAGCTGAAAATGCCACAACACGACGGCAGGCACCAAGAAAGAATATAAACAAACATATATAAAGTGTCTGACCGCTGATTCCATCGTACACGGTAACGTATGTGTCACTTGACAATATTTGAAGACTTTTCGTATTAAACAGCGAGACTGTTTATTTTCCTTTGAGATAACTCTCTTGGTGCAAGTTAAACCATATGTAGACCCCTTGAGCAAGACCTTCTCTCGTTCAATATCAGAGGGAACAGCTCTCTAGCTAAACATTCTGTCATGGGCTCTGTCTGGATAATTTCTACTTGCAGGTGACTGGACGCCTTATTTAGATTATCTACACTACCATCCTGCTGGTCACTATCTACGTCCGTTACGCTCTGATTGTATACTTTGTTAAAAACTGACCAATCACAAGAGAGAATTTTGGAATGTATGAATTTGAATCAAGCAGACTGAAAAAAAAAAACGGATTTTCTTTGTTACATTTCCGAATTACTAGTTTGTAAAACCAAATTTCAGTTGACTTCGATGCAGCAAACGGCAGAGCAATGGAAATGTATTACTTATTTTTACCAAATTAGTATCATGAATTATATAATTCAAGATATTACTTTTTTTTTTAGAAAGAAAGATATGAGAAAAGGACGTTCGGTAGTTTATTAGGAGGGTAGGAAGGGAGCGGAGCGAATAGAGTGAGATAGTTTACTGACGGAGTAGGAAAAGAGAGGGAGACAGACAGAACGATAAATAGAGGCACAGAGAGAGAGAGAGGGAAATAGAGAGAGGGGAGAAAACAGTTGGGCAATTTACTGAGGGGGTCGGACAATTTTCGCATATAAAACTAATCCACATTTTTATTTCTTTTAAAAGGATTAGACGTATCATTTTTGCACGATTTTTAATCATTTTTTTTAAATATTAACTTTTGGTCTATTAAATGCATAATAATACTATTCCGTTAATAAAGTTTGCATTAATTCCTGGCCACTGATGACCCTTCTCTCCTGATTTTCAAGGTATTTTCATTGTCAAATTATTAGCAATGCTGTATCTTCCCTAACACACCCAGCTGATTTGTAATTAGCAGCCCTTCTCTTGGAATAAAAATTAAATCAAGATTCAGTTCCATGGGGATAACTCCTTTCTTCCCTTTTCGGTCACGTGAACGAAGCTAATTCTGAGAGAAATATAAAATACAGGGCTCGGATTGGCGCCAAGATATAACTGTAGTTATCGTTTCATCCCTCTCCCCTCTTTGTTAGATGCTATGTAATCAATTGCAATAATGAACATTTTGACATATTCGTTTGATAAATCCTATCCATTATGTTACATAAGAAGCTGAGATATATACAAATAATTTTTAAGAAGTATCAAATGATCAAACCTCTGCGTTATCATATTACTTACTAGCATGGATACCAGGCGATGCCCGGGGGGGGGGGGAAATAACTTGAAATGTAATCAAGCAGGAGAAATATATCCTTTGATATAATTCTTCTTAATACAGCATATGAAAAAAATGATTATTTACACTATGTACACATGAAAAAATGTCTGTAACGGAAGAAATATTATGATAGACAAAAAAGAACAAATGATGTCGTCGCTTAGTTTGACAGGGTTTCTGGATAAACAACATAACTGTAGTGAGGGTTAGTTGGGGACCCAGCCCCTTGAACAACCAATGTAGAGCTGTCCATGGGAAAAACATGGAGAAGTCAGTTAAAGGTCGGCAGTTTTGAGAAATTGTCATTGTGTCTCATTACAATTTCAAGAAATGACCTTAGGTGACCTCCAGCATCAATTTCACATTGTCTATCGATTCTACCATGTAAAGATGAACCCGTATGCAAAATATCTGCATCCCAAGTACAATATTATGGCAAATAACTTTGAAGATTCGCTAGAAATGACCTGAAATGACATCTGTTGACCTCAAATGACCCTGATGTCAGAATCACATTCTAAATACTTTGTTCATAAAAGAATTTATCACAATGCTAAATTTCAGTTTTGTAGATGCAAAATTGTGACTAAAAACTTGGGAAATTGGCTAGAAATACAAGAAATGACATGTAATTGGAGTTTGTGCGATGGTCACGGGGGTAACTAACAATGGATAATGGACTCTGCAAAAGCTCCAGCGGGAATTATTCGTGTTCGCTCCCCAGGGAAAGGCATGAGCCCATTTCTTCTGCGATGGATAAAATCGCAGGTGAATTGAGTAACACCACCTCGGTTGTTTGTCATCATTAAGCCTATAGCATATATTGCAAACGAGAACCTACGAAGAAGTAATACGATTTATGGAGCCTTAGCTGACACCATAGTGAGCCTAAGGGTACCTTTTGGAGTTCGACACATACCCAAGTTGTACCTTTAGTACCAAATCCAATCTAAATTCGGCCAGCAACTAGGCAACTTCTTTGGAAAACCCTCTGAAACTCGTTGGCAAGTGTAAATCCAAATCAAACTCTCATTCCCCATCCCAATCTCTTCTGCACCATGTTTTGTATTGACTGATACTCCAGCATCGGTATTTCAATTTCAATTGCGTTGAAGATCAACAACGATTGAGATGACGGTAAATAGTTGCAAGAATGGATAATTAAGATTTACGATGCTTCATCTAATAAAATAAAATTTGAAAAAATCTAGCAAACTGTGCTTTACATTTATGAGTCGATATAATGTAAAAACAGTATTTTCCTTAATTTTTTAAAGACCTTTACGAAAGACAATATTCCTAGTGGAAAATATCGATCTTCTTTCCTTTCTCTTCTTCTCCATTCTGTTACTATTATAACCCTTACATTTTGTAATAATACGACCGTAGAAAAAAAACCTCAGTATTTTCAAAGTCCAAGAAAGACTATTCTTTTTGAAAAACGTTTATATTGTCCTCTTTCTCTGCTTGACTATTTGACTATCAGACTTCTAGATTTTATAATTTCCAGTCTACGTTACGACCAAATGGGTTGGATACGTCGGTTCTCGTGTGGTCACCGAAGTCAAGCAACATCGAGCCTTGTCTGTACCCAGAAAGGTGACCATTTGGGGATAACAGGTGCCGTAAGCAGCTGTGGATAATTTAGAGAGGTTCCCGTGGCGATCCCGTTAACCTCCCTATGGAAGACACCAATCTCTAGATAACGCAAGTCAAAGGCCCCTTCCCTTACCAATCAGAATCTTCTCACTGGCCTGGCTGCAAGCAACAATAAATGAATAAATGAATGGATGAATTTCTTGACGACAAAAAAGGAAAAAAAAAACGATGAAGTTAACACTGACGACACTCTCGTTATACTCGCGCACAATTTTTGAAATTGGAGAAAAGAAATCAAACTTAACTTCACAAAAGGGTTTATTTTTTCATCCCAAAATAATAAATAATGGATCCGTAAATGGTCATTTGTGACAGGCAATATTTCAATGAAAGAATGTTAAGCATACCGTAGGTATCCAAGTAGGTATGAAAAAGGGCATCAGCATAAAGATCAGCCTTTCTCGACGATTTTAAAATGGAGGAACCCTTGAAATAAATTCCGTATCTCAAGGAACTCCTGCATAAACATATCATATGGATAGTTAACGACAACTCAGGTTGTAAAAAAAACTTATACGTAATATATAAACTAGTTCAAGACTCGCTCTAAGGGTGAGATTTCCAGAATGTAGTTCTAATAAGAGATCAAAACTGATATTTTGAGTGGTGCAGACCTAACATTATTTCTTATTTTCTATTTTTGTTTTCAATGACCAATATTTGAAAATCATGCCCTGGGGTCCCAATAGTAACCACGAAAAATTTTTGGGCCTCGGCTCTATTCGTACTTGTGTTATGCTGACACTGATGGACGGTCAAAAAAATTGACACATTACATTAATCTTGAATTTTTAGTTAAGCGAGACCAATTTAGCAAGAATTTACATTAATTTCAATAGATAGAACCTCTGACTAAAACGTATTATAGGTAGGGATTTTCAAAAACCCACTCCAGGGTTCCATTAGCAACCACAAAAATCTTCATGGCTATAGTTTTGGCTGTTCTTGAGTTCAGTGAATTATAGTAAGATATCATATATCATATTATGAACTAATTTCGATATAAATCGACAAGAAATGATAAATATGAAGAATTTGGAACCCTAATCATAAATATTCTATCACATTATTTGAAATCGTAACGCTTACAAAAATATTCCTTGAAAGTATCAGATATCATCAAGACAAGGACTGCTGCTTGTTATATATATATATATATATATATATATATATATATATATATATATATATATATATATTCAAATGAAGCAAAAGTCAGGTGCTTTTTCCACGCATGTATAGAATTTTGCAGACCATCTAGAAACTTCTCGTAGAACCCTGGTTGAGAAAGGCTTGTGTAGATCCCTTGATAACTTACGATTATACGACAGCTGCTTCAATCAAAAGTTTCTACATTTCGTTTTTAACCAAATTGATGGCTTCTCACCTTGAAACTAATGACTAGATTTAATAGCGGTTGCTATTCCGAATCTTTTCTCCAAGTGACGTCACCGTCTGTTTTCCCAAAAAAAGAAATTCACGAACGGAAAGAAGCCGATGATAAAACCAACGGGCCATTATATTGCTTACAATAAGATTTTGATAAAGACGGCGATAGAAGATTGTCCTTTGCACCCGAATAATTAATGAGGCTTGTAACTATTTTTTCTCACCTGGGCGACCGGCATGGTAGCCCGACGGGTGTCTTTATCTATGAGCCACATCCCCTTTCCCCAAGAGTCTCACGCTTTCCGCTTGCCACCCGCAATTGTACGTCTATTGCAATGGATGTCCGAGGGTGTACCCCTGCCGATATTACCGATGAATCTATCGCTCCCACGACCCTCTGTGAGTCATAAATCACAAATCGTCGCATAAAAGCTGATAGCCACCGACCATTATACGTCACGGCTTATCACCACCCGTAACAGCCGGAAGGCCATAAATTCGAGGCTGCTTTTCAGTGTTCGCGTATGTATTAAAAAGGAAGACTGGGGGAAGGGTTGGTGGGTGGACAGACTGGACAGAAAATATCTGTTCTGCTTTTGTTCCCCCCTCCCCCTGTATTCTCACCCGAACCCGGACACTCCTATTTTACGGTTCCATTTTTGGATAAGACAAGTGAACAATGTCCGACAGAGTCATAAACCCAAGAAACAAAGGAAGCGGGGAGAGGTAATAGATATAGACAAAGATGAGGAGGGTTGGTGCAGTGGATATGAAAAGTAAGTATAAAAAGTGGGGTGGTAGGAGGTGGATATATGAGAGAAAGAGAGTGAGAGAGAAAGATGTTACACACAAGAAAAGTGATAGAGAGAAATAGGTATTACAGACAATGAAAGGGATGGAGAGGCATTATAAAGAAAATAAAGCATTATAACTGCGAAATGAGAGAGGGGGCGTTATAGAGATGGAAAGATAGAAGGGGATCATTAAAGAGTTGGAAAGAGAGAGAAAGGACATTATAGAGATGGAAAGAGAGAGAAAAGGCATTATAGAGATGGAAAGAGAGGGGGCATTCAAGAGATGAAAACTGAGATAGAGTAGGGTTATAGATATGCAAAAGGAGAGCGAGAGTGAAAGAGTAAAACAAACGGTGCACTGAAAGAAAGGAGGGAAACAAAAAAGAACAGTGAGTGACAAAGGGTAGAAAGACAGAAAAAGAGAGAAAGAAGAGAGAAATATCAGAGAAGTACTACCTCTAGCAAAAATATGGAATCATCACATTTAGGAGATGTTTACTCAGCTTTTTTGCTTTGTAGAAAATAAACATATCACAGATATGTCACAACAATTTTTTGTCCATTAATTGAAAATTCTTGCTTCATGAAATATACCTCAAAGTAGATTAAATCATTTGAATTACCAGCATATTTTTCCACAGCAGGTAAAGATAAAAATTATGGAATCTCCAACAAGTAAATCACTATTAGTACTTAGTTGGTTCTCCTCGGGCTTAAATAATGACTTGAATTCTTTGATACATAAACCCCACTTAAAGAAAAAAATATTCTTCGTCGAACTGGTTCCAACTTTGAATTTTCAATGGGATTGAGATCCAGACTGTTCGCTGAACGTGTCTCTGGGTAGATATTCCTTTCCTGGAGAAAAGCTTCGTTCTTCGACAAGATGCATTATCATCGTAAAAAATGATTCCATCATCACCAAATCTATTTTCTATGGATGGAATGATTAAAGTGTCCAAAGTTTGAAGTTAATTCTCTTTATTAACTGTTAACGTAATGATAGACATATCCTTTACCAAACATGAAACCCACATATCATAAATGAATGGGAAAAATTGGTTGTTTTCGTCTCGTAGTCATCTTTATCTGTTTCATTGGAACATCACCAAACAAATGTTCCTGCATCATGGCCTTGACCAATGCACATTCCTGATTCATCAATAAATATCACTTCCATCCAATCATCCCCACTCCATGATTGCTTCTCTTCAGCCCACTGTAACCTCATCTTCTTTCGTTTAGATGTTGGTGCTGGTTTTTGTTTGGCTTTTTTGTATGTCTATTCCGTTTTATTCAGAAGATTCCTCATGGTTTTGTCACCCCGTCATTTGTTTTTCATTTGCTCTGTTGTGGATGTTCTTTTTTTCAAAGAATACAGCTTTGAATTTTCTATCCTGATGCCCTGACGTTTATACTTGCATCATATTTTTGTCACAGCTGCTTGGGAACAACCAATATCTTTTGCCACAATCTGAATAGGATTTCCATATCAAAGAAGTTTGATAATCCTTTCCATTGTTTCAATTGACAGCACTCTTGTTCGAGCCATGTCTCCATTAGCCGGGCACTACCAGCACTCTTTTAATCGTAGACTGATTCCCATACTTGGATTTGTGCAGACATTTGTTTTAGAACTGCAAATTACAAGGTGATTCCATATTTTTTTCTTCTACTTAATCTAGGAAAATATCATTAATCTAAATAATTTAATCTAGTTTATTTGAGGTGTATTTCATGAAGCCAGAATGTTGAGGATTGTTTTGTGTCGTATATGTTAGTTGTCAGTTTTCCAAGGAGCAAAAGGAAAACCTTGGTGAACGTCTTCTAAGTGTGGTGATTCCATATTTTTTTCCAGAAATGGTGGAGTGAATAGAAAATGTAAGAGGATTTACGATAATTTTCATCTTTTCAGATGATAAATATCAAAATGTGGTGTTTGCAGTGCATACCACCACGTACAAGCAATATCATTCGATAATCTCAGTGACATGTTTGTTGTACATGACTTTTGTTTTGTCAAATGTACAATGAACAATTAGTAAATAAAAGCACAACAATCGAAGTCTAAAATGCAGAGCTGGACAAAGTAGACAACTACATCTACCAAGGATAATGAATCTCCAGGAAATCCTCAAAAGAAGAAGAAATCAAGCAAAGAATCACTCTAGGATGGCAAGCTTTCGGCATAACAAGCTCAAACTTCATGAACAAGTAAATCCTGTTCGTCCCCAAAAGGAGAGCATACAACCAATGCATCCTCTCGATAATCACCTATGGAACCGGAGCATGAAACCAAACCGAGAGACTGACCCATAAACTGAGAACTGTACACATGAGAGAATCATGCTCAACCTCACACGGAGAGACCATAAGACAACACAGTATATTAAGGAAAAAATAGGAGTTTGAGGCATCATAGGAAACTGTTAGGAAACTCAAATGATAATGGGCTTGTCATGCAAGAATGGCAGACAATCGATGGGCATCACGAACAACAACATGGGTCCCCAGAAATCAAATGCAGAACCAAAACTGGCAGAACTGGAAATATTAGCACCACGTCGCCAACGATAGAGAGGTGTGGCGAATCCTGGGAAAGGTCTATAATACAACGATGGACGATAAAAGACTGATGATGATGAATCTTAGTGATTGATGTAAATAAGACCTATATAAGACAGATAGAACTGCAGCTCATTGGAAATGCGTAGAAAGACAATGCTGTGGGTTGCTGTGAAGTAATGATTAGCAAATTAGTCTAGCATATCATTCTTACTGTGTTAGTGAGCTTGATTCTCACTGGGTGCTACACACTTGTGACTCTCTCTCTCTCTCTCTCTCTCTCTCTCTCTCTCTCTCTCAAAAGAAGGATCAGCTGAGCATGCAGATAGATTCGGAAAATCGTTAGGATTAGTTCCATATTTGAGCAGTTTATACCAAGCCAAAAGCGAGCTATACGACTGTCAAATGATTTGACTCACAATAAGCACCATCCTTTGTTCAACATCTCATTCTCAAATCAAAATTCTAAATAACTCGAACACTCAACAACCAAAACATAAAGATGTTTTAGATCTACATAACGACCACCACCGATCTACGAAAAAGTAAGAAGAAAGAACTTCATAGATTGATCAGGGAATAACACGAAGAAGTAGTTTATAATGTTGATGATTATGTGCTTCAAAAGTGTGCAATATTGATTCTTCCCAACTTTTCATTTATTATCGTATGGATCGGCATTTCCTACGATAAGAGTTACTGTGTACACTACCTAGGATCAACACTTCTGCCTTGGATTAGAGCGCAGTATCTGTTTGCAGTACACGCTTTTGCTATGCACAGATGTAATACCGTGACTCGGTATTGCTAAGCGTAAGCAGCCTGGAATTCGTCCTATGGTCTCAAAAATATTATTCGACCCAGTCTCTGGGAAGTAGTACGTCCCAGGGCAGTGCCGTCCCATCGAACTAAAAGGGATAGGTCGGGCTTACCCTGACGCCTTCGTAACCCAAGTTGCGAGAACTGGAGCAATTTTTTCAGCTTTCCCGTAACTGGAACCCCACATTAAAAATGACCTTGTGTCACATCTTGCTCTTGCGGGGAAGCGAGTCAATACGGATCAGAGCGCAGTATCTGTTCGCAGAACTCGCTTCATCTTTGCTAGGTGCAATACCATGGCCGATGATTGGTTTTGCTAGGTGAAGGAGGCCTGGAATTCGTCCTATGGTCTCAAAAAATTATTCAGCTCAGTCTCAGGGAAGCAATACGCCCTGGGCGGTACGTTCGTATCGCACTAGAGATGGGTCAGACTTGCTCTGACGCCTTATCGCTTCTAGTTGCGGGGACCAGAGCAATTTCTTCAGCTTTCCCGTACCTAGAGCCCTATACCTGGGGTCACATCTGGCTTTTATTAGAAAGTGAGTAAATACTGATCAGAGTGTAGTATTTGTGTAATCATTAAAAAGTATTACACACGCACGACCATAGATTATATAGATAAACATCGGATTCAAATATATATATGTATCAACACAAGCTATTTCAAATGAACGTAACTCATCAACAAGCCTTCATTTGAAATTCATAGGTGAGTGAAGAAATGTTTCAGGGTGTACAGGAATACACAATTAAACTTCTTTACGAGGTCCGAATATAAATTTCATTGATATAAAACTGTGTACATTTTTGTTGGGCTTATTCCTTAACCTCCCACAAAACCATTATACAAAGAAATGATCAAATTCTATTGCTTAAAACCACCGTTCAAGTGACAAAAGATACCACCAACAGAAAGACCCGAACTGCAGCGTTGAGGGCTGGACGTGTTTAACAGATGAATTGGCAGTGCTAGGACATTTATCGTTCAGTAGATCGGAGTAAAGGGTCGAAATGAATGAAAAGATTTTGAAATAGATAAAAAAACATTTTGAAATAAAATCAAATATCCAGGTGTTATTTATGATAAAGCTCTGGGATGAAAAAAAAAAACAAACAAATAAACAAACAAAATCAAAACACGAATACACAATGTATTTGCTGTTTGTATTATACTTTTTTTTAATTGTTTATAGGGACACCTGTCTTTACCTGAGTTAGGATGGATTCCATGATATTCAGTTAAGTTGATTATTTTTCCTCAAATACGTATACATACATAACCTGTCTCTCAAATACATTCACACATAATGTATACTTATGCATGACTTGTCACTTCGGTGACGGTTATCATAAGCACAAAAAAACAGTGGCGACTGATGGTTGCTATTGATACTATAAATGTGACAGGCTTGTCTGTCACGGAAAAGAAAATTAGGTAGTTGAATAAAAGGATAGGAAAAGAGAGAGAGAGGGGATAGGTAGTTTGATAAGAGGATAGGAAGTTAGAAGCTGATGGCTGCTACTGATACTATGTGAGATAATTCTCATTTTAGGTATGATGACAATGATTGTTTAAGTACGAAATGAGTGCTTGGTTTGGGCAAACACTTACAGTGACCAGTAAAGCGGTGCGCCTTTTTGTCATGTTGGTGCCACTACGACTTTTTATCGAAACGACTTTTTATTGAAACGTCTTTTTATCGAAATTACATTTCATCGCAACGTCTTTTAAAACTTTTGGTTCAGAAAACAAAAGATTGAAAATAATTTTGATAATATAAATATAAATTTCCATTTTTTTATAAACAGTAATAGGTATGCCCTAATATTTTCACAGGGAAAATAGCCTCTTTTTTCATAAACATGATTAAGATTTGAACATTTTTTTCTTATCTTTTGTTTTTCCTAGGAAGACGACAGCCAAAGTCTTTGTCTGTAAAAGAAAAACAAATTTTCATTAATTTCAACGTAAAATTGGATTGTTAGTAAGCCGACGTTTCTTTAATTTTTCCGAATGATTTCACTTTTTCTTGAGTTTCTACGAATTGTCATAAATTTTAGTATACATGGTTCATATTTTAACTTATCGAAAATCCTTTACAGTACAATTGTTCCCCGTCATCAATTTTGACAATTGTAACAATACACTGTAATGAAAGTTATGTAATGGATAGATTCGTTCTTACCGCAGATCTTAGCATTTTTTTCTTTCCTTATCAAATCATGAACTTCCAACTTTTCACCTGAAGGAAGCATTTTGCAGCTTTTCTTTGGCATAGCCGAATTACTAGCATCGCTACTCCCGCATTTTGGTGACGATTACTTGATAAAACTTATGAATTGTTTATTTCTGGAGTTGATCACGGGTAAATGAAACAGCACAAAGTGAAACCGCGGAAAGTGAAACCATGATAAGGACGAGGCACTGTTTATGTCTTTTAGGAACAAAAAGGTTATCTAACATTTTGTGTAATACCTAAATATGCAATAGGATAACGGAATGAGTATCAATTAAATATACAGGTCCGTCTCAAGTGATAGAGAAAAGTGCCAAATTCCATGAAGTTGAAAATACCAGTCTAGGTGTAAGATGCTGTCTGATCTATCACCAAGATGACGGACTTATTCATTCCCAACCCAAGTTTCAACTCATCCATTATCTATGGAATCAATAGTTTTATTTCTAAATGTCACTACATGTCAAATACACAGAAATATTCAACCATATGTATGAACAAACTTCAATAATAAGAAATCTAAATAAATTTATATAGTTTGTGGAAATATTTTTCAGATAAAAATGTTCTGCTTTCTGTCTTCTTATTAAAAAGTTTCATCTGAATTTCATTAAAAAATATATAGCCCAGAACACAATTTTTACTATGGAGTTTATATGGTTCACAGAAATAATTTTCAGGTGAAAATGTTCTGCGATCTACCTTCCCATTAATAACACAAATATAATTACAATAAAATTGACGGTTACTATTATTGATCGGTGTTTCTTTATTTTCAAAAATGTCACTTGTAGGATAATAAGTACTTCTACAACTTCTTTGCCGACCATTTTTTTTTAATGATTGGACCCCTTCGTAACACAACATTGCCAGACAGGCTTAATAGTATAAAATCAACCAGGTTTGATTGTTAGGCACTGACATGCAGTAAACTTCAGTCTAGAATATTTCTTCAAAGTTATAAGGACATATTATATTTACCGTATTAGTATTTTCCAACGTTAGAATCGACTCTCATCTTCAGGAAATCTGTAATAGTCGCAACAGTGACTCTCTGATCGATGATTGCAATTAGGGACAAAACATAGAACAATTGCTGATTTGTTCAATGCTCATTGCCCGCTCGAAGGAACTGAGGGAAAAATCAGTAAAAAAAATCGATAAAATGACTAAAACCTATCAAAATATCTTCATAAGTTTAAACCGACCGTCCTATACTTGCAGACTGTGCGAAATTGCAATCGAAATAGCAAAAATTAAAATAAAATAAAAAATAAAAACGACGGAAAAAGAACAAGCAAGATTTTACAAGAACAAAATAAGTATTAAATTTTTTACGGATGTAACCAGAAGTCAGCTGACGACGTCAACACTTGAAAAAATCGCTTTTCAATCAACAAATTTACCTCCCTGTCGCCAGAAATATTTGATTTGTGGGCACAGAAACTGACCGGGGTGATCAGTGGAATAACAGAAAAAAAAAACTAAACAAACACGTAATCATCAATGAAAAATACCGAAACCTTGCCGAGCTATACCGGGTTCGGAAGCAGTTTGTCCTGAAATACAACCGTTTCATTTTCTTCACTACTTACAAAATTTCCTATACCACTATTGTGACATACTCAAAAAACGCAGCTCAACCAAAAACAGTGATAGTGTTTTGTTAAAAAAGACAAGTCATTTTTACGTGGTCGAATGATGGCATGTAATCTAGGCACTTGGTTAAGATATACATCAATATTACATAGCTTCAACAATGAAAAGTATATAAAGCAATCAACAAGCCAAAGTAGTAGCAATGTTGAAATTAAGAGGAAAAGTTCTGAAGAGTTAGAGAAGATTCTGCTGCTCTACCTATCTGTGCGGTCGAAGGTCGTCAGACGAAATGGTTTCATACTTTGAACGAAGAAGAAATATCATCCCTTGTTTGATCCCTTGAGCTTTCTCCATTCTCTATCTGAATAAAATGAGAACTCTCAACCACAATGACAGAATTCAAAATTTCCGACATCCTACCACTAAGGAGATCATTTGCTCGTCTACCAATCGTCAATGTTACTTAATTATTGATGAAAGTTTTGGGGTATTTGTTTGATGAATCCTACCCATGATATCATGGAGTACATAAACAGTAACTCTATTCTTTGCTTCTTAGTACTTTGTTTTTATGCGGTTTGATTTTTCTCTCCGATTACTACGCTTTATCTGTTTCTAGTCACTCACATGTATGACTCGGTCATTTTGAATTAGTCGGAGGCTTACTTAAAACTAACCAATCAAAATAATTCTTGATCTCTTCACATAGTCAGTGCAGATAATAATCTGTCTTTCAAAATGGCTTAGAAATGGCAGATGCCGGAGTTCAACTCTGAATTCGCATCGGATTCCCCATAAAATCTGAGAAGCTGATAAAAATGTCCGTTGAACGAGAGTGCAGAGAACCATCTGTATAGTTTGTGGATCAGCTGCCCTCTCCTGTTTGACCCTTGAAGTCAGCCGACGTCGGCAAAACGAGTTTGTGTTGTGACATGTAATCAATAAAGGCTCGGTGGGTGACTATAGATCACCTCTAGATCTAGCATTGCATTGCCCTGTCTTTATGACTCATTTACTAATAAGCCTCCTCATCGAATTTCCTTGTTACCCTCAATAGGGGGAAAGGAATCTGTAGTACTCACGTGATAGAGCCTCTTGCACATCTTTGTAAGCGCCGTGACTAGGCGTGGGAAGATGTTAGTACTTTATTCGTAACAGGGTAGCCATTTGCTATCTTTCAAGACCAGAATATTGCAAATTTGGTACTGAACAAATCTATTTGGTTCCAAAAATAAAGATTTGGAACTGAGAAATATTTATAAAAGATAACACTCCCTCAGGCACGAATGATATGATACGATATAAATAATTATAAGCTGTAAATAGATTTTAAGAAATACGTATTTTAATCCATTTTCCCTGCAAGCTTAGTCAGATAGTGGAATTTAAGTTATTTGATTATTTTGGCACTGAAGCTACTAAATTTGGTTCCAAGACCAAATAAATTGGTCTTGTGCAGCAAAAGACAACCTGATTAATAGTGGTCTAAATCACAAAGTTTACTGGTATGCAAGGCTCTTGCCTACTTACCAAGGGTATTTTTTTTTCATACATCTTATAATGTTATGGAGTTCACGTAACTGTTTCTGTACTAGTATAATCGGTAAAGCAATTATTTTGGTAGATCAAGTATTGTAACCGATCATTGATTTTTGACAACTTATATCTTTGTAGTGTAATCTTTCTGTGAGGTATTTAGCTCCATTATTGATAACTTCTCCTGCAAAAGGTGTTGTTTATTTAGAGGGAACCGCGGTATATATTTTAGTTTACTCAACTTTAGTTAGTAAGTGAAACCACTCCTGTAAATTGATGAAAAGAATTCGGGATATAAAGTTAGAATTTCATAGTTTTATTATATTAAATCATGTACGACCCCCCCCCCCATGAATGAATTTTCCCCTAATATAGAATGTTGTGTCTGGCCATAACATTTTTGACGCATTCATTTTCGACATTATTATAGTTAAGCTGTGATTTTCCAAATACAACTAAAAATTAAGGTGAAAGTAAATAATTGCCAAACATTTATGATATTTTACAATGCTTCAACTAATAAAAATGGATGATATTGCTTCACTGACACTTGGCTAAGAAATAAACCAAATACAACCGACAAAAAGTGGATTCGCTCAATTATCCTACGTTTTTTATGCTTACGTGCAACTGTCTTTCGCTCATTTGTTTCCGCTGATTTGTTGCCGCTTTTTGTCACGCACTCATTTGCCAGCCAACCGAGCCATCAGAGGGGGGGGCGGAAGGTACAGAAGACTGGCAGGGAGAGAGAAAGAGGGGAAGAGGAGGGTACACACAACCTCTATGACAACTGCCAAACAAACGCTGAACGCTATTTTCGCTTTTCGCCCTTTTTTGTCAAATCAAAAAAGTGGCATAACGCGAGTGTAACCTGTACACATTCTAGAACCATCGTCACTCGATGAAGGCCGGAGTGTACACGGCCGAAATGTTGTGAACAAATGAACGTATACACTAGTCCGACCATATCATACATAATGATAAATATACATACAACTACACCAACAAACGCACGCTCAATAGCACATTTACACACACGTATATACATTAAAATATACACGTCTGATCGTATATGCCGGAGATAAACCAACAGAGTTTTATTCGAGCGGTAAATATGATAAAGATTATTTGAAATTTGCATATCTTGAGAACAGGAAAATATATTTATCGAATGATATACCCTGGATAATGAGAAAGATTGATAGACGAAAATCAAATTTTTATGGGTACTATTTATGTTCATCTTAATTTTTAGTTGCTTTTTATCGTAGCTTTCCTCAGACCGGCTCCCTTCAGCAGTGAGTAAATAGCGTTGATTGGAAGTAAAGAATAAGCCTCGGGTGAGACTGGTAGAGTGGTTGTGCTCAAACCTAGCCACCCTCGTGAGGGATGTTAGTTTGAGTCTCGCGTGTCATGAGAGTCATAAAAATCAATAATAATGATTTATAATACTTCATCTAATAAAGATGAGTAATTAAAATGTGTTTCAATCTCAAATAGAAGATATAACATAATCTTGTCCCCGCCTGTAAACATGTCCGTTTAAACAACGTTCAAATATTTCAGAATGAAAATGAGCACTTATACACCCTGAATCTATATGAGGTTGTGCACATAGTTGAGCATGTATCTTTTAGTATGTCTATGTATTCAATTTCTGGGTGTATATATGCACTTGATTGAGTATTCAATTGTCTGTGTGCGCTGTAGAGTCCATACTTGAGCGCATGTGTCTATGCTAGTGCGCGCGTGTGTGTATGTGTGTGTCTTGGGCTGCATTGATTGTGTTTCAACTGTATAAGTAAGCGAATGAATATACAAATGGGAATGTGCGTTTTTAGAGGCAGATATTTGTGAAGACAGGGAAAAGCTTATGTTATTTTTGCTACATGAAATTAAAATGTGTTTATTTTTCCCTTTCGTTATCTAGGGGATATCGTTCCGTAACGAGAGTTAGTCTGCTCTCGAGATATGCATGTTGCAAATAATTGGTGTACAGATTTGTGTAGCATCTCTAGATACACATAAAACAGGAGGAGACAAAAATTACTGACGGTACTAAGACCTCTGCAGTCTCTGGGATTTCCTGGTGGAACCACTAAAACTTCGTGCCACGGAATGCCTTTAAAAGACAACCAAAAGCTATATAAATCATTTCTTTCAGAAACATTAGAAGACATGATGGAGGTCTGGCACATCTGGTACTGTAAATGCAACAAGCTTCGGCTTCTTGGGAACCCGGCCAAAAGACACAAACCGTTGAAATTAAGAAGATAAGTCACATTCACGCACGCACATAGGGAGAGTCAAACGATCAAAAATTGGATAAAAATTTATTTACGAGTCTGGAAGTATGCGAAATTTCTCGAAATCCATACACTAGGTACTGTCAAAAGTTCTTGTGAATAACTGTACAAGAATCTTATTGCGCATTTTTTTGGTGGGGCATAAGAAAAACTCTACATACCCTATAGAAAAAGAGATTTCTTGAAAAAAAATTATTAAAAAAAAGTTTAGGAGTTTGGAAATCTTCTTAAAATACGCTACTTTTTTGCTTGTTTTTCTGGTAAAAGTTCTCGTGGATTACTAGACTTTACAAGTATCTATTAGCCCCAATTTGGAAGAAAATAGATAATCATGTACTGTATCCTCTTTTAACCAGGAAGTGGGAAGGAATAATTAAAACAAGTAAATGTTCATGTATTCTTAAATCATTTGGACTTCTGCAATGTATTTCATATGCCTAGACTTATTTATTTGGCCACTGTCAAACGTTACTTGAGTACCTAACGGGGTATCATTTTGGGCAGTATGGATAGCGTATGTTTATGCGATATATACCAAGTGTAGTTCAACGGACAAATTAGGGGAAAAGATTGTATAGTGCCCAAGTCAGGAAGGACTTCCAGCCTCAGAAGAAAAAAGAAATCAGCATTCGAAATCCCAACTTGACCCTGGGCTCGAACATAAACCTCTGGTACCGGTGGGAAATACGTACCCATTTCAGCGTCAAATGCTGGGTCAGTTAAGTAGAAATTAACAAGCAGACATTGCTATTGTAAAGAGTTCGATCCCCACAAGGTGCTTTAGACATGTGGCCCTTTGCAAGACTAAGCTTAGTAAAAATACAAACATCTTCGATACCTGTTGTAAGATAGTGATTAGTTAGCCAATCTGCTGCTAGTGTAATGAATTCCACCCACGCTGGACGCTCTGCTATTGTGGTTCTGTGTCAGACAAAGCTAAATAAATATCTAAATACTTTAGAGCAGAGCTTTCCAGACTTTTTGCATTGGCGACACACTTATGACAAAATGTATAACAATACCTTGATAGTGCAGTTTTGATTAGTGTTAGTTTTGATGTAATACGGTTATGTTATTGCTGTACATATTAAGTAACTAAGTATCATCATCATCATCATCATCATCATCAGTCTTTTAAAGTCCGTCGTTAGACATAGACCTTCCCCAGGATTCGTCACAATTCTCTGTCATGGGCATCGCAGAGTCAGTATTTTCTAAATTTGTCCTGTTCATCTCTCCATCTTGTATTCTGTCGGTATCGGTTTCGCATGTGATCTCTGGGGATCCATGTTGTGAGTCATGATGTCCATCGGTTGTTTGTCATTCTTGCAACATGGCCTGCCCATTGCCATTTAAGTTTTCTAATAGAATCTATGATGTCTCTAACTCCTGTTCTCTTCCTGATATACTGTGTTGTCTTGTGATCTCTCCATGTGAGGTTGAGCATGATTCTCTCATGTGTGCGTTTATTGAACAGTGCTGTTCCGAACTGTACGTGACATTTTGGAACAGCACTATTCAAAACATACTTGTAGTTTATTCAATAAATTCTCATTCTCAGTGTTTGCTGCAGTATCACGATTAAGAATTTAGTAAAAATACAACGGCAAGTGAGCATGTTCATAAGTCGTGAGCAAGGCAACACTAATTTGCTTACAATTATAACTGGAGGTAAAAATCTTCATACAGTGGTATGCAAATGCCTGGGGTGCAAAATAATCGTCATCAGCATTATCATTATCACCAACCTTTTAGTGTCCATCGTTGGACATTGAGCTTCTCCAAAATTCGCCAAGCCTCTCTATCGTAAGTATCACGGAGACAGTACATTCTGAATTTATCTAGTTTATCACACCATCTTATATTTTGTCGGCCCCAGTTTTGCATGTGATCTTTAGGGATCCACGTTGTGAGTCGTGATGTCCACCGATATGCAAATGTCCATATACACAAATGACCGGTAGGCAAATGTCCATATACACGAATGACTGGTACGCAAATGATTCTCACCAAAGGGAGAGATACACCCTGATCCTCGGCAGAACACACAGATATTCTGATGGTCGACAGGAGTGTAGATTCATACGCAAATAACTCAATCAATTTTGACGAGCAGTATGCTAGTAAACTAAACTCCTTATATAAAACACCAATTAAGCGTCTCTTACTGTCTATTGAGTTTGTTAAGGGAGATATTATTTAATACTAATTAAAGAGTTGCCTCCCTTACTTTTTTTTTTACAAATTTGTGAAAAAGTTAAGTTCATTCTGGTCGAACATGAACAAGAAAATATGAAATAACATGATATTTCTGATAATTTGTCGAGTACCGTGTAAAAGCAAATTTATTAAAATACAGTTGTATTTTGACGGTATGGGTAAACTTATATACATAAAGTCGGGAGAGATCAACGAAAATTTGAATGGTTTTCACAATTAAATTTTTTCTCCTCCCCTGATGATATCACTTCATAAAAATTTACACTAAGTCGATACATACGAGATTTATTAAATGTTAACTGGACGAATAAATCTTGCGACTTAGATTCTTCTATTTTTTTACTTGAAGTAAGCTGATCGGTGTTTTTTTTTATATTATAATAACGAAGCAAACATTTTATATCCTGTCATAAAAATGGGATCCATTACTTATTCTTCAATAGACTCCGACGACCAGTGTTTTATTCTTCACCAACTCGTATTTTATGGACGAGGGCTTAGTAGTAAAATGGAAAATTTTGATAGAACTCTTTCATTATATAAATAACCACCAGAGACGGATTAAGGTAGTACGGGGCCTATCGCATTTTTTTTTCCATTTGCCATAGAGCCAGATAAATATGTCTGACATTTCAGTAACAGTATCACTTTGTTTTCGTTTTAATCTTTGCGCAGTGGCTATGAATTCAGTTTCAAATACTTTCGTCTTTTGGTGTCGTATATGTATCACATAGAAGATATATCACTCTAGTTTATCTCACTCTGGCAAAAATGATTTTTTCTACAACGTTTTCGCCTAATGTCGCAAATGTAGAATTCATCTTAGTTATGATTGAAGTTTTCTCTTGGTGTTTTCGTGTGGAAATCAATTTGGTATAAAAAGTGCTCTCGTGTTAAATCAATTTTCCATTGACCTTTAATTATTTCTTTGTGGTGGAGGGAAGGGTTTATGCCTCTAAATAGCCAACAATGAATTTTATCAAACAATACAGAAATGATACTTAATAAAATTTGGGAATTGAATATCTATTTTCTTTTGGGTTTTTGTTTGTTTGTTTTTTTTTTTTTTGACAGAGAAATAGCCTAAAATAGTGCAATAAACTAAAGTCACGGTATCAACATGAAAAATTTTTTTTTTTTTTTGCAAGGCTGGTTATCTTCCATCCTAGGGGAAGGGTGTATAAAAGCTTACAACACAGGTTTCTGCAGTTGTAGTTGAGAACTCTCGCTTTATTCGGGATGATGATTGTAGGGAGAATGAGAGGTTGAAAGGGGGTCGAGTTTTCCTCTTTTCAAATCGTCTGAACACTCTCAAAAGCGCAAAAAGGTAGAACAAAAAAAGTTACTATTTGGATACTTTCTGGTCTCTTTATATGCATTCCCTCGTCGAAGGCTACATGATAATGACGTGTACCCAAGCCACGCGACTAACGACGCGTGGTCATCATTTCATTACATCATGCTACTGAATATGTGAGACGTGTCTTTTGATCATACCACCATAACCTCCTGTCACATCACGTCGTATATACACCTAGTACTGTCATAAATACTGCTACAAATATATCCGTTGACTAAAGGAACCGTAAATAATAAGGTTTGGTGTATTTATGAACGATGTTCCAAATATTACAAAGATCTATAAGTTATTCAAACTGCTTTCCTTTGTGAATTACACACTTCTTCAAACATTCAGGCCATTCATCAATTGCAGTACACACGATTTCTCATGGAAAATTGGTGGCTACAGAGAATGTTCTAGACATTCCAAATCGAGTTGTCTTCTACTACAAGCAATCCTTTCCAGCTCTGATCACAATTTGTAATCCAGAGGATTGAAATCTAGGCTTCCAGAAGGCCAATCCTCGAACTTAATGAAATCTGGTATGTTGTCACATGAAGAAGAATGGTGGCCCTCTTCAACCGAAAAAATCTTCGCATCAGTGAAAGAGATCCTTCTGGGATCATCACCAGCATAGCGCTGAAGCAACATTTTCCTCGGAGAAAGAGTTAGTATATATCCAGTTCTATGATGATGAACACGTAGTTCGATACTACTTTTGGTCAGTCGGGACATTGATCTGGATAAAATTTTTTCATCTCTGGCTATGATTTTCTTCTTTCTCAAAGGATTCATTCTGAATGGCACTGAAGGTTCTTATCGTGGGGTGACGGTCTGTTTGTTGTACGTCATCTCTTTGTAGTACAGCTCACAAACGTCGTACTGATCTCAGTGGTCTGAGCAGTTTGAAAATAGCAGAGGCTTCTTGACCAGCCTTATGAAGGCTGATCACCGTGATTCTGTTTTCTTTATCACTCAATTCTATACTTAAACACAATATTTACTAATTCATAAATCTAAATATAAGAAGAAAAGAGAGTTAGCAAGTTCTCTATTGACAAAACACAATTAATTATACGAAAAATGTTCAAAAAGCATCATATAAATTTGTAACAGTATTTATGGCAGAACTAGGTATATCTATCTATGTTTCTATCTTTCTATCTATCTATCTATATATCTATATCTATCTCTCTCTCTCTCTCTCTCTCTATATATATATATATATATATATATATATATACATATATATATATATATATATATATATATATACATATATATATATATATATATATATATATATATATATACATACATATATATATATATATATATATATATATATATATATAGAGAGAGAGAGAGAGAGAGAGAGAGAGAGAGAAAGAGATAGTGATAGCTTACGAATCAGCCTAACAGGCTATCGCAAATGAGTTTGATTTCCACGAGGTTTTCCACTTTTGTGTCTTCGTGTCAGGGAGTAGCTTAGTAATTACCAATCAACGTGTGCCCACCACCAGCACTGACTAATGTGGCTCTGTGCTAAACTTATCTAAGAAAATATGTGCATCAGCTGGACCTGTTATAGTACGATAGTCAACGAAAACATTGTAACTCTTTACTTTCAGATAGGGGGGAAAATGTATCATTCTGGCACAAGGTGGTGTTTGAGTATTGAGATTAAAACCAAAATATCGAATGTTAACAAGATAAGCCCTCCCCCATTGGAAGGTGGGCATGATAAAAAAAATATCCTCCTTGTTCCTTCTGGCTTTATGCCGTAGGTAAGCTAAGTTTGCTGAATATCGTTCATAGGCACCTATCTTAGCGTGATAGTTAAGCAAACTAGTTTTGCAGACCAATTTACTTGTATAGGTAGTTTCTCATCAAGTGGCTCTGTCCCAGGCTAAACTAGGGTCAGTAAATACATAGATACTAATTGTAACGTGATAGCAAGTTCATTTAGCGGACCAATTCGTTGGTGTATCCTTACTAAGCATCTCACTCCTGTGTCTTGATACTATGCTCAGCTGGGCTTCTTGAATACCTATATAAGAATGTTTTTAAGAGATTCTATTCGTAAAAGTTGTTTTTTCAGGCGAGGTGGGCAACGTAAAATATATTTTTTCAACTTTCCGCTTTTGATAAATATCGGGATGTCTTGTCTTCACTTTTATACACAAAATGAAGGCATTCTAACACTTTTATCATTAGAGTTGGAGTAATCATATCAGATCTATATTATATAAAACAATTGACTCTATTTCTCACTGTACCTCCTCCTAGACATTAGTGCAGCTAAACCAAATTTAGGATGAATACTCAATGGACTGAATGGAACGTCTTGAAGTAAGAACAAAATGAGTAAAAATTTAAAGGCTTTCGAGGAGGTTTCTACTTACAATGGTACTATAACTCTAAACTGAACACGCACTTCCCATTCAATACACATTTACATTGATCATATTACATCATACTGTATTATATACTACAATTGACTTTGTCACAGTGTTCCCATCAAACATTGGTGCGGCCAAGATTTGACGTCTGTACTCAATGGGCCGAGGGGAATATTTTGAATCAAATAGCTTTGAGAACAAAATATTAGGGCTTCAGTGGTGGGGTTTTATTTACAATATTACCATAATGCTAAACTGAACCCTCACTTTCCCTATATGCATACATACATTCTATTAATCATTATATTATAGTAAAGTATATAAAACAAGTGGCTCTGTTTATCACTGTGCCCCCTTTAAACATTGATGTAACAAAACCAAATTTGGCACAAATTTTATGTGCATACTGAATGGACTAAGGAGATGTTTGAAGTGAAAAGATTTTAAAAACCTTTTTTTAAGTGGGTTTGGGGGGGTCTATACATGACGTAAGTATATAATAGCAGGAGAATACCCAGTGGATTTCAGCAAGTCAATATCTAAAGATACCAATATACGAAAAATTTTAGAAAAAATACCAGATAGATTAAGATTTTTTCAAGTGTCACATATATAGTAAGCTGCATTTATAAGCAAGATTAATATTATTCGTGCATCAGATTTAATAAGTTATTAAAGACTGGGAATCGGGATTAGTTTTGGAGAGAGAAAGATAGACTAAAATCAGTTCTCACAATGGTTTGTAGTTTATTGACCCCCCCCCCTCTCTCTCTCTCTCTCTCTCTCTCTCTCTCTTTCTCTCTCTCTCTCTCTCTCTCTCGGATTGGTTATCACATCATTATTTTCATAACTAACGAACGTGCGACGTCAATAATACCAACAATTTATCTCTTAACTTACTATTTTAAACCAACTTATGACAAGCGAATAGAACTTCATAAACGTATCTTCCATTTACACGTAGGAACCATAATAGTTAAGTAAAGATCAGCACCACTGAAGTCTCTTAGTAAAGACAAGTGCTATCAAATACAACCTAACCAAGTAAAGATTAGTACCATCCAAATGAACCAAAAAAGTACCACCTAAAACAAGATCCGTACCACCTAAACGAAAAGTGGTGCTAATCTTTACTTAACGCACAAACTATACATAGGAGACTTTAAAGTCATTTACGAAGTGAAGTTACAAGTATGAAAAACCAAACGATGACGAAACTAACTACATTGCAGTGATAGTCTTATAGTCTAGCTCACAAAACAATCCTCTGGCGAGGAACTCCTAGGGCGCAGCGTACCTAAACCTCTCAAGCATTCAAACATCATAGTACAAGTCACATATAACGCTGTTAAACTTCAGTAATCGAACGAAAACAAACGTAATTTGACTTCAAGTCAAGCACATTGCCATAAGTGTGGAACATCAGGTAAGTATCAAAATCATAACACATTAGTAAGGGCCTGTTTGATTAGCTCACTCAGCACTGCTCAAACAACGAGGCACCCTTTTACGCCTTGAAAATGGCTTCTTGAATGTTGTTACAAGCTTCGCAATCGAACTACAGAGAAATCACAAAATGTCCATTTAGATAAATCTGCAAATCATCTCATTAGTTTGCATGTTTTATTTATAACATTTTACTAAATTTCGGTTACGATGTTTACTTGACACGGCGCTCTGGTTTCTGGGGACCCGCCTTCTAGGCAATTGCATTACTTCCAGGAAATACTGCATCCCAAACCCTTGCAAGAAAATATAGGGTCAGTGGGAACACTCTGACTCAATCTGCCGTTGGAACCGAACTTGTTTCTCCTACCTTTTAAAAATTGGCCATGTGCCGCATCTGGGGGAAGACAAATACCACTTGACCAAGTTTCAGTAATGGGTTATCCGACTGCTTGTACGAGATTTAAGTAATTCAACAAGATTGGGAACTGGCACGTTTGGCTTCTCGAGTGAGAATTTCTGATTAAAATTTACTGAACGATGGATAGGGTATGGCATGACCTCCTTCTAGTCCAGACTTGACAACAAGTAATTATTCACTTCGAGGTATAGTGAAAGAGAAAATTTGGCAACTTCACCTAGAGAAAGCAGAGGAACTATAAACGCCTTTAAAAGGTTGTTTCTTCGAATTACCAAAAAACAAATAAGAAAAAAAAATCACACACTGATAGCCGAGGACAATATATACAGATATATAAATTAAGTTTTGCCCGGTAACTTTACACCCACCCAGTAAGTGAGTCAGATATCTTTCCATTTACAGCCCGCGGGAAAAATCAACATATCCATTCAAGACTGACTCAGTGGATTGATGATGAATTTAAAGGTTCATTAAAAGAATTTGATTGGTGATGTCCATTACTACATTCTACAAAAAAACAAAAAACAAACCTTACTCTGAAACCGGAGCAAGAAGGTACCATTGCTGACTATGGTCAGTTTAGTACAAGAAAGTCATCGATCACCCGTGCCATAAGTTTCCTTAACCTTTCTGGTTTTGCAATCTTCGAGCTTACCTCCTGTAACTTCCTTTATTTGAGAATAACACAATACTGTATTAGAAATATATCACTGGAACCTTCAATTTAGGAATAATTCCAGAAGATCCCCCAATAGTTGTACTCTGTCTGGCAGCTCTTCTAGAACTCAGATATTTATGTCTCTCTCTCTCTCTCTCTCTCTCTCTCTCTCTCTCTATATATATATATATATATATATATATATATATATGTGTGTGTGTGTGTGTGTGTGTGTGTGTGTGTGCATATATATATATATATATATATATATAAAGTAAGAATCTGAGTTTATATATATATATATATATATATGTGTGTGTGTGTGTGTGTGTGTGTATATATATATATATATATATATATATATATATATATATAAAACTAAGATCCGCCTGTGTGTCTGTTCCACTTGAGAGGCAACAATTTTGCATATAGGCAGCTGAAATTTTGCATAGCGATACACCCTTTCACGGTGAAGGAAATATGATGAGTGATGCTTTAAAGGTTTCACAGTTGATCTTTATCGAATTATGATGCCCAACTGAACCCTGACTTTTCGTCCTACGTAACCCAAAGTTGATTTTGCATATATGAAGCTGAAATTCAGCATAGGGGTACAACCTTTCACGGCAGAGGATATGACCCAAATGAGGTCGATATCAGAGGTCATTTAAGGTCATCAAAGGTAATTTGTAGCTATTTGTAGTCAATTAAAGCTATTTTGACTATAAGTTGCCCCAAGGAAGCGACGATTTGGCATAGGGGCACATTTGTTTACAGCGAATATCATTGGCCATGTTAAATTGAAATCAGGGGTCATTCGAGGTCGCCAGGACCATTTATAATCACCTATAGCCAATTAGAGCAATTGTAAGGCACAATTTTGCACATCAGACACATCTTTTCACAGCAAAGGCATTGAGCTATTTGAGGTTGGCCTCTGAGGCCATTCAAAGTCATCAGGGGTCATTTTCAATTTTTATGAGATAAACATAAAACTCATTTTTTCCAAAATTTTTACAAAAAGGTAAAAATTGAGAAAACCTTGAGACTTCTGTCTTTCAAAATACTTTTACCAGACAAATGCATACAGCAGTGCCTAATAAGATTTTAATGCTTTTTAACATTTTCATTTAATTATTTTTCTTTTAATATCTATTTTTATTTCAATATTTTCCTGTGATTTATCCATGTATATAAGTATGTTCTTTATTATATTTCGTCTTACACAACATAAACCACCTAACCAAAAACTGATTTAATTGAGTGGGCATGTTGGCATTTTAGATTTTTTTTCCAAAATCGAGTGTCGTGCACCTCAGTCAGATCAATTCTAACTCCTGGAAATATTCGTTTTAGTAGAATATTTGAAAAAAAAGATTTTTTAGCAAGTAATATTTTGCGATTTCAATCCATATGATTTCTGTTTCCTCCGGTAATTTGCCTGTTTTGAGAGAAATATTTTTTAAGGGAGATATTTCTATTCACAACGTATGTACAATGCTAAACTTGACTTTGGCATGTGTTTAAATAATAGACTGAAATGAATAGATACGTTTAAAAACATAATTTGTTATCCAATATTGTTATATTTGAAGTTATTCCCTCTGCTGGTATAGTATATATGAATAATCATATTACCAGAATCTTTCTTAAAATATTCTGTCTGATTTAAATGGGATATATACATATGAGAGAGAGAGAGAGAGAGTCGCGTTTAGACTGTTTCCTGGTCGACGCGATTCGATATATATATGTAAAGAATAGATAAAATTTTAAAGAAAACGAGTCAGCTGCAGGAATCGAACCTACCATCAATAGGGTAGCTGCTTCAATGTAGCGATGATCTTGCCATTAAGCTAAACAGTTGTCTAAATTGAGTGATACATCAACTGTGTAACGCCAGAATATTATCTCAAATAGATTTTCATCTAATACGAGTCAATTTATAATTAATTCTGTCGGACCGAAAATGTCCATTTCTTAAATATATGTGTGTGTGTGTGTGTGTGTGTATGTGTGTAAGTGAATGAGAGCAGGACCTTAGACGGTGGGATCTGGCGCAGAATACCCCTCCGGCCTGAGCAACGCGCAAAGTTTTAAGGGGAAGTTCGACGTGCTTCAAACTAAGAGTTGACATCCCATAGTCCAGTGAGGTGTCATGGATAGAAGCGAGACCTCATGGTCGTAGGTTTGACAGGAGTTTACTTCTCATGAAAGATGCCTGATCTTGCTATGATGTACACACGCACATATATATGCATGAATGAATGGTTTGCCTCCGCGAATAAAGATCTTTGGAGGATTTTTCATGACTATATGACCTTGGGCGGATAGGCCTGTCGCAGAATAGCCCGCTAGCCTTCAGGATGACTATTTAAGGTGAAGTGCTACACATATATATATATATATATATATATATATATATATATATATATATATATATATATATATATATATATATATATATATACGTATGTGTAGATATGTAAATTTACACTCACACATTCATACAAAAATATACATATATATATATATATATATATATAGTTTGATTTATAAACTGCCAAAAAGTTGAGAGATGGAAGTATGGCCAATTGGAGCGTGGAGTAATGGCGGGGAGTCAGAGGCGGAGTCGTGAAATAATTGGACAACCTACGAGGCAGCTGGGAATTCTCCTGTGAACCTCTGCAGTCACACGATACGGCAAATCATTACAGCTTGTTTGTTGTCTTTGGGAATGTCTAGCCGGGAAGCGGCAAGCCTTCGCCTTGTTGGTGTATTCCGGAAAAAAACGAGTAGGCACGAAGCTCTCAGCAAGGTACCACTGTTAGAATCACCGGTTATAAAAGGAGAAGAGGGCCAGGAAGCCAACTAGTGCCACAGAAAGCCATTGTATATGATTTTAGATACAAAACTGTAACGTTGTACTTGTCCGATGTTATTTGGTATATTTATACCATCTCCCAAAGACAAAAAAAAGATCAGCAATAGTTATAAAAACATCACGGTTACAAAGAGACAATTCGTTCTGAAAATAGTCTGAAAATACTGAAATACAATTCTGTCATTTTGTGGAGTTAAGGGGTCGCCAGGGAGCTGATGAATTTTCAAAATCAGGTCAATATATATATATATATAGAGAGAGAGAGAGAGAGAGAGAGAAAGAGAGAGAGAGAGAGAGGGAGAGAGAGAGGGAGAGACCTACAGCCATACCTTGAATAGTGCGATTTTGATTAGTGCAGGTTTTAATGAAGTACATTTAAGTCATTGCTTATTGTCGTACAAATAGATATAACTAAGTACAAGCAAGAAAAACACATATTTGATTATATTAAGACCTCGAAAAGTGCTATTTTGAACAGTATGGAATTTTTTTGAGCAAATTGACCACACTTATCAAGATACATACATATATACATATAGTGTGTGTGTGCACATGTGTATATGTGTGTGTGTGTGTGTGCACATGTGTGCGTGCATTCGTGTGTGTGTGTTTTGTTGGTCCTTCTGGCGTTGAGATGCGCTCAGTTATCTTTCAAAATGTACACACTATTGTATTGTGTATAGTAAATACGGTAAGCATTAAATATTTTGAAAAATGAAATTGAGGGCAATTTTTGCAACCCTCAATCCCATCGGGGAAGAATCGGATATCCCATGATTGCTGCTTGATTTTTTTATAAAGGGTCTTATATACCAAAAAAATACACTCAAAAACATACGAACATCACCAAGGTTTGTCAGCTGTCCTGCAGACTGCGTTTTTTTTGGGGGGGCTTTTTCCCCCAAAAGATTTCAAATTTAATAGAATGCAACGAGGCAGCTGATGGCGATCATGAAATAGGACTTTACAGACTATTTTGAAAGGTAGAAGGGACGCTGGCATAAGTTTGTGAGTTCCGAAGAAGAGTGTTTTAAAGGGAACGAAGGCAGCATTGCTTTGAGTACGCAATTTTTGCCGTTGATATTAGCTAGATACTTTCAGGACAAACTTCTTATACACATTATTTGCACTTATACACACACGCGCACGCTATAATGAACACTTTTCTGAGTGAGACTGTTAGAGGAATTCGGGATAATTAAGTTACTGCAATCTATCAAGTTGATCTAAATGTTAATGTAATTTATGATTACACGAAAACTCACTTGTATCCAGTTTGGCCGACATCACTTCGGAAATGGTTTCCATCTTGGATTTGAAATAAGAGAACGTCATTGAGACAGATGCAAGCATGCGTATACTGACTCTGCTGTACGGTAAATTTGTAAAAATGTCCCGTATCATCAAGGTATCATTTTCAGGTTATTCAAGATAATGTTACATTATGAACATGTTTTTAACATATGTTGGACGATTATCATTTGAAATATAATTATTTATATGAATTTGGTTGAAAGGCAATACGGGAGAGACTTTTATTTTATTGTTAACAGGGTTGAAACATTCTTCACCTTTCTCTTTCACTCAGTCAATCTATTAATTTTAGCGTTGATGTAATTTGAATGTATAACATTAACATTACAGTGCTGACTCCTACACCGATAATCAAAAACAGTAGATTCGGCGAATCAGAAATTTTACAAAACTTTCATATCTTTTGGGGATATAGTTTATTTTCCACTATTCAAATCTTTTTCCGACCTTCTTCCTTCCTTCCTTCCTTCCTTCCTTCCTCTCTCTCTCTCTCTCTCTCTCTCTCTCTCTCTCTCTCTCTGCATGCACACACATATATATATATATATATATATATATATTTTTGTGTCATACACAGACGGCTGTTTCGTTGTATTACAACTCTTCAGTGTGCCTATAGACTATCCATTATCCCATCCAGTACCACGAGGCAGGATTGGAACCTTTGCTTTAGACCCGGAACTACGGAAATGGATGGTCAGTAAGGCTGAATTTAAGCGATATATTTATTTAGCTTACATTCCCCATCCACCAGGGTGCTCTATTCCTATGGAAGACCATTATATATATATATATATATATATATATATATATATATATATATATATATGCTAGGGTCTTCTTGTAAAACATTGCATCACCCAAATCATCTCCCCTACAGTTTAGAATTGACTTGCTGCGGCTTCTGGCTTCTCAAAGTCGAAAGGGAGGGGATTTCAGATCAACAGGCACTCTATGTAAGTATATGCTCGGTGTTTGCATGTATGCATAGGTAAAATGCGAATGAATATAATATCTGTCTATCCCTATCTTTCACCCTCTCCCTTTCTTTCCCTCTTTTTCTCTCTGTATCTCTCTCCTCTCTCTATACACACACACACACACACATATATATATATATATAGAGAGAGAGAGAGAGAGAGTGAGAGAGAGAGAAAGAGATTCTGTTTTCTTTAATCATGTTTGTGTTTCCCCGGGCAACGGTGGTTATCCCTACTTGTATATGATAATAACAGAACATATTGCCGGTGCTGAAATGTTGAGATTCACCGGGTAAATATTCTTTTATATATATATATATATATATATATATATATATATATATATATATATATAATTGGATATTTATTTTATTATATGGATTGCCCCACAACAGGCTGTTTCACACCTTAACGGCAATTATTCAAGTGGAATCTTTTTTTTTTTATTTCTAGTTTATATTCGCGATGTTTTGAATTCATGACGTAGTGTTTGTTTGTAGATTCTGAATTTAACATTTTTGACTCCAACGTTGTTGTTCTTTGATGCTTTTCCAGCGGATTTTTGCTTTCTTTTGGTTTGCTTTTTTAGTCATTAAAGTATATAGCTGAATTAGCCGTCAACACCGGGTAGAATTTGGAGCAGTAACAAAAAAAAGGACTAAAACTTTCAGACTTGAAGAAGGGAAATTGACTCCTTAAAGAGAAGGGTGAAGTTTCCATTCACTTCAGACCTTTTAAAGAATTATACATAAACAGGTCTGGTTAGTCATTGAATAGAAACTGTCATGTCTTTTGGCAGCATACCTTGTTGGAGGTGATCAATTAAAACATTGGTGAAAGAGGTGATCAATGAATAAGTTACTACCCTCGCCTTCTTTTGGGTGGTCACCAATTTTAAAAAAAGTCCAGATTTTCTACAGTTGGACACAGACTATGGGAGCAGTTAGTATCAACTTACATTTTAAATTGCACCCAACAAAAATCTATTATATATATATATATATATATATATATATATATATATATATATATATATATATATATATATATATATATATATATATATATATATGTTGATTTTTTTCTAGGCTGCTATGATGCAGGACTGTATTTCAGATTTTCGATTATTGCACGTGGCTTTTTCATACGTAAAATAAGTTCAAAAACTCTCCAAGAAAATTCAATTTGAAAATCAAATACATAATCAAAACGTGACCTTTTTATATATATAACTTTTTTTAGAGAAAATTGCAGCGGCAAAGAGAAAACAATATGCTGTTTCTACGTTTGAGATTTGAGGAAAGAAATGGGGATATCCCTGTGTTGTGGGTTGTTTAGTAGGAGTTGGGGTTGAGGTGTTTGTATATATATATATATATATATATATATAAATATATATATATATATATATATATATATATATAACAATTATTCGTGAAAAATTATTCAGTGTTTCTAATTCTGTTTGAAAAAGGTTTTATTTTATCATTCTCATGGCGTAATTTTCAAATACTTACGGTTAAAGTTTGATCACAGAGCGAAATCCAAACAATAAGATCAATTTTGGTTAATTTAAAATACTGCGTTCCCACAGAATTTTAAAAGTAATTAGATTAAAACGAAAAATAATCCACCACTCTTGATAAGTGGATGAATCAAGAAATCCGTGTCGGGTGTTTTCTCTCCCGAATTTCAAGTAAATTTTGCTTTTTATTAAATTATTGTTTTTTGAAACTTCAACTGTATTACTTTTTCATAAAGATTTTTATCGAAATAATTTTTTTAAATTACACACACACACACACACACACACATATATATATATATATATATATATATATATATATATATATATATATATATATATATATATAAAGAAAAGACTTGGAAATTTTTCCCCGATATTAGCCAAGCTAGGGTTGAAGCAAATTAAATAGAAATAAAGAGCGAAACAAGCAGTGACATGGGCTGAGATTCAACAAAGTTATCATCGAAATATATATATATATATATATATATATATATATATATATATATATATATATATATTGGTGTGCCTGTATGTGTCAGTGCATATATATATATATATATATATATATATATATGTGTGTGTGTGTGTGTGTGTGTGTGTGTGTGTGTGTGTGTGTGTGTGTGTGTATTTGTATATACATATGTGTGTGTGTTTGTGTGAATATAGTACCTTGCAAATATTTCTACTTGCAGTAATGATAATATAGTTTGAACAAGACTATACTCTGGTGCCTTTTACATAGCTGCTGATTTTATTTTAAAAAAAGTATTCTTATCCTCGTCTTTACACGAGTGGAAGGAAAGAAAGAAATACAAGCTTATACATCCTCGTCACGTATACTCTCTTCCAGAATCATAAATATTGTCATACACCGTTTATGTCGTCTGCTTTCTTTTTCTGTTTGCTAATTTCTTTTCTCTTTTATATTCCTGTATTTCTTTTTATTTGATTTTTTTCCTTTTTTTTTTGTGTGTGCTTCTTCTCATTTCATACTGCAAACTCGGCAAAATGAAAAGAGGTTTCGTGTTTCAAACAGTCATCTATAAACATTGATGGTTGGTGAGTGAGACAAAAACGGGAAGTTTGTTGAAGCTGTGACTGAAAAAGTGGTTATTACTGAAGGCAGGCCATGAAAGAGAAAGAAGGGAATAACTAAAAAGAAGGGGATATTTTTTTCTTAACACTTTCAGTGTTTTCTACGAAGATTTTCGTAGATAGCATTCCTGGGTTACAGATGTTAATTACGGAGATCTTCGTTTATCTCCGGCTTTACTTCACTTCCCTGATGTGACGGCATGTAACCCAGTTTCCCGTCTAATCGATGATCTCCACCAGTGTTTCAAGAAAAAGGGTCATCAAACGAAGGATGGAAAAAGAAAGGGTGAAGAAATAAACAAAATGAAGTCAAAACAGAATGAGGGGAAATGAATTCAAAGGGAAAGAGAAAAGAGAGACAGAGAAGCAACCCATTCCAACATAAAAGTACCCAGATAGTACGTACCACTGTCAACGCCAGTGACAAGGAGAATAATTGTTAATGGATTCAGAATTTTTATCAGTTCTTCCACAGCCCGATGTCCATTCCTCCGCAAAATATTATTGATATTCATTGGGAACTTTTGGAGATATCATGCAGACAAACATTGGACATATAGCAGCGACGTAAGGGAGATAATTGAGCATGGATCCGCTCCAGAAATTTTCTGTAGCCTATTGTCTACCCTTTCACAAAACTTCATTCAATTTCATAGAAAACTTTCTGAGATGTATTGATAGTTATGTGCGTATACTTGAGCGTAATTTTGTTTTTGAATCGGAAAAAAATGTCTCTCAATAAGAAAAATTAAAATCCTGGATCCGACCCAATTTCAATACCTCTTTTTTACCCAATTGCCCATCCTCTCACAAAATTTCATTGAAATCGATTCAGTACTTTCGGAGATATCGTGTTTATAGGCGAACGTGCGCAACCAAATACATTTACTTCTTTTCAACTTGGTTGACAGACGTTAATTGAAAGAAAAGGGTGAATAAATTAGAATATCAGACAATAGACAAAAGTAATATTTGCTGGAAGATAGGTCTGGTTAGTCACCTAATCGGAACCGTCACGTGACAAACTTCTATTGGCGGTGTGGAATGTTGGGATGATCAATTGTAAAATTGGGAAAAAGGGGTGATCAATTAATAAGGTATTTCCCTCGCCTTTTATTTGGCGGTAATCAACGAAAAATATTTTTTTAAAAGGTCCAAATTTTTTGAAAATTTTGTAAATATTTTTTCACACAGCCAGACACAAACCCAGGGAATTATCCAGCAAAAACTTATTTTGGAACATGGAGCCTCACAAACATATCTATTTGGGTTGGGATGGGTTCAAAGACGAAACAAAATATTTCAATTTTCAGACCTCTAGCACCATTGCTGCGGTTTGTACGTGTGATACATACATAGCAAGCCATCCAACCATCCAGACCAACTTAAAAACTGGAAAAACCCTCTTGACGATTTTGATGACAGTTTTAGTTGATAGTTTCATCCAATGATTACTTAAACACGAATGATATTATACGATATAGATTTACACAATAGTTTTAAAAATATGTATTTTGATCCATTTTTACTGCAAACTTAGTCTGATGATGGATTTCATGTTATTTGATACTGAAGCTACCTTATTTGGTTCCAAGAGCACATTTGGTATTATTATGCGGCAAAGGACATCTGGTGACCCTGGACGCCACACAACGACAACAACAACAACTGCGTTGTGTTTACAGGATGATGCTGAACAGCCACAGTAACGCTATCTATGGTGAGGTGATTGAACTAGCGAACTAGCACGGGAAAAAGTCCTGCAGAAAAATCAGTGAGAAAAGAAAAAGGTTGAAATCAAGCTAAGATGAGAGTGAAAAGCGGATGATGGAGAAATAAGGCAATAAAGAGAAAGAGATAGAGTATACAATGTTCAAGAAACGAACGAGACAAAAGTATAGTGAAAAGGTAGTACAGAGAATGTCATGAAGACAATGACTGGTCTCTTGGCTGAAATAGTTACGGGTAAGATAAACATCAAATATGCTTTTCTACACGAAAAAAATTATGCAGTAGCTACTCTTTATATATTGCACGTTGCTCTTCTTGATTATATTCATTGGTAAAAAAAAAAAAAAAAAAGATGGTGCGTTGTGAACTGTTCTCCATCTTCAGCAACTGTCTCAGGGTCACAAACGTTCCGCCTTTGGTCTGTATGCATCGCCTGAATGGGGCAGCGAAGACTAAATTAGCGTTCACCCGCTGAAAAATTCCACCACGGGCTCTCATCAACCACAACCGTCTTGAACTGCTTTCAGCTGCTATGGCTACCCCCCCAAGTGGCTTCTTCTATTGTCTGGGTTTTAACCCGAACTTTGGTAAGAATTATTGCACTGATGTTGCTGGGAAGCCGCGCCAGCCAACCTCAATAGGGCTTAATGCTATGCACCATCCGTTAACAACGTATTTCTCATCAATATCAGAGGTCGGTGTTCGAGGTGGGGCCTTTTTGGAGATTATAATGGAGTTTGGAAGATTATGCTACGCCAATCTTTCTGTCAGGAGAGCTTTTCTAGCATTAGAAATCCTAGCCTGGCATTTTTAAGTTAGTTCCCACCGCACTAATTAATTACAGCTATTACAGATTACAGTATTTCTTGTTTGATGGATGAATGTAAATTTGAAAAATACATAGTACGGGAAATTTTGGTAATCCAGTTGTTATTATGTTATCAAGCTAATAATGTAGAGTCAGGAATAGGGTTTGGGTTGATCAGGGCAAGAGTTAATTTTATTGAGGGAATTTTAACTTTTTCATTTACATTTACTTAGCAAATAAGAATACAGCAAGCAATATTAGCTATGATTATTTAGTGTGATGGGGTTTCGAATGTGAATTTTCCAGAAAAGTCTTTTAGCAGGAAGTTTGGCGTAACATAGTCGTTCTCATTCTATTATACACCTACCCTTAGTGCATTCTTATGCTGACCATAGCTAAGCTAAATAAATATCGAAAGTGCGACGGACACAAGAAAGGAAAATACGCAGAAGAGAGAACTGCTGGAAAGAGCGAAGCTCGTTGATTGAAAGAAAGGGAAGAGACCAATGGATCCGATCTACCACTAAGAGAATAGGAACAAAGAGAGAAAAAGAATTAAGAGAAGAGAGAGAATCGGTAGGTGGAGGAATAGGGTCTGAGTTTGAGAATAAAAAGAAATGGAAGGGAAAAGACAAAGCTAATGACCGTAGCAAAGCAGCCGAAGAAGAATGGTGGGAATAATTGCAAAGGAGACGGAGGAGGAGAGAAAGAGAAGTTGTTACCTTCTGAGAAGGAAAAAAAAGAACATTCCATCTCTCTTCACAAATAGACAGAGGAATAACAAATAGTGTACTTCTGTCCCATTGCTTAAGATTGAGTGTTGTGCTGACAACGTTTCCACCAATGAGTGGACAAATTACCGATTGATTGTTTTTTTAGTAACTCGTATCTTTGACAGCCAACGGAGCCAACGGCACAGTGCGGTCATTCCTGAAGTGATCGTTGCTGGGAAAGATATCGAATGGTGGGGAATCTGAACGCTAATGCTTATTTAACGTCTATGATTGCCATCCGTCCGGAGTTTGTGATCCTATTTGCCTGGAGACAATTTCTAGAAGAACATTAAACTGAAATCGCTAAGATCGCAAATTAGTGAAACCGCCATGACACACCTACGCAAAAGGAAAGGGAAATGAATCTTTTTTTTTTTTAATCTACAATCACTTTTAGAACGACATTAAAACCGAAATCTTTAATAGATTCAAATAGTCACGCCTTTCTCTTGTAACGATTTATAGTTTTTGTGACGAACGGGACAAAAGTAATTCCGAAAAACATGCCTGTTAGTGATCGATTGTACAGTTTTTATCTAATATTCCGGTACATGTTCACTTTGTCCTTCACTGATCTCAGTTTGACCTTTTTTTTTAAATTCATTTATCAAATGTTGTATATATGCAACAGGTTATCACCATACAAAACGATGCTCTGGATACGATCTACCTCTTGGTAGCGTTACGTACACATGCAGTAATAAAGGAAGTGGGGAATGAGTCAGAAAAAATATAGATTTATTGGGGCTTTTCCGCTAGTCTGTATCAAAAGCTAACGCCCATTATTTTAAAGCAAGGAAGACTTAAGAAGAAAAAATTGTATGTTGCATTTTCTTTTCTCGTCGATTAAGAACTCAATCCGTGGTGTTAATTTGGGGTCAGTAATTTACACTAAATTGGTCTTAGATATTCAAAACATTTTAACCTTTCTCCCGAACGGTCAGCCCTGAAGATCTTTTTAACTGGGTGCCAGATCAGTCAAGTTGTCAGATTTTACAGGTTTGTCCGAGGGAGAGGCCAACGCCGTCTAAAACTTTAAACAAGGAAAAAATTGCTATATTGGGGATCGTATTTTTGTTTTTTTTTTTCGTTTGTTTCCACCATGAAGAAATTTGTAACCAGTGGGAATTGATATGTCAAGTTTAATTCAATAGTCCCCTCAGCGTTAGGAGTTAGGTTTAGGGTTAGGGATTGGGTTTAGGGTTAAGGTTTTCGTGAAAATCTCACAAACTCGTATGCTTTTTTTTGTTTCTTTTAAGGCTTTAAAATTATAGACATTAGCTTTTGGCGAGGACTAAAGGAGAAAGTCCCGTTGGTTATTCAAAAAAAAAGTGGCTGAATTTTTATAACGGGGGTGTTGGGTAGCGTAACAATTATCGGTAAGGAAAACTAGAATCAGCAAACCTAGTTTGAATTTCGGCTGAGGCTGATTAGGTTCATGTAGCATTAGCTCTCTTGGAAAAAAGGCATGAATTCACATCCCTGATGTCTGTCCCGTTGCTAAATATTTTGACATAATTGCCTTTTTTTTTGTATGCAGCCGAAAAGAAAGTTGATGGATGAGAGCTTGAGTAAAGCACTTACTCATAACTACCGCCCAGACACTAATAACTGTAAAAAGTTGTCACATTTGTTTAACTTTGACAGGGTCCATACACACACGGGCTCACATGCAAACACGACCCATATATATATATATATATATATATATATATATATATATATATATATATATATATATATATATATATTAGCAAAAATATCCTGTGTTGTCTGTTCTTTTTATATCCCTTAAATAAATGCAACTATATGAGTAAGCTATAATTGGAATAAACTGCTCTAAGAAGACGTACACCTTGTACGCTTGTTACAGCAATGCAACTGCAAAAAAATATTGTTATTATCACCCCATGTAGCCAAAAATCCCTTACAATAGCACAATTTTATCGCTTCAAATAATCGCAAAAACATGAACAACAATAAGCAAATATAGGATGAAATTTATGTGCATAGTTTCTGACGTCTATCGTAGTATTCCATTGTGTATTATGCTTTTGTTTTTGCTTTTCTGTCAGGCTCTAAATAGAACTGATTTCTCCAGAAATATTTCCATCAAGTAATTTTAAACCTGAAGATTTTCAACAAACGGTGATGATTTTCTAAAATAAATAATCAGTCTAAACACTTCCAATTCTGTGGAGAAATGTATATTTCTTTATAAAAATCAAATGAAAGACCACATATTAAAATGAATCGATGCTAAAAATGGGATAAGTTACCCCCTGCTTCGATTAAGATATATATTTTTCCCACCCATGTGAGACTAAAACGAAAGCCTTCAAACCATAATAAACTTCAATAACGAAAGATACTCATTGACAAAAGGATGATAGTTCATTCAGTAGATAAGTCCATAAATGTTAATGTAATTAGTCCAATAGGTAAATCCAAGACGCAAATTTTTTTCCAAGTTTCAAGTAGGCTGTAGTGTAACCAATTTAGCGCTTTTCTTGTTTTGGCCGCGCGAAAATTCATTTAGCGCTATCTTAAAGAGTTCTTAGCAATGGTTTCACCATTACAGATAATTATAACTATTTCAAGCTATTAAAATTACCATGTGAGTGCTAAGAGGGACTCTTTAGAACGGTTTGGCGTTTTTTTTTTAGTCAGCAACTCTGGTCAACTGATCGAAGTTCCGTGGTTGTTGCCGTAGTAGTGTTAGTAGCAATTTTATCTGCATATTCACTCAATATCCTGGCTGTTTTTCTTCTCTTACTACACCTACCATGAAATTAATTGAATTATCATTTCAAATTTTTCAAAACTCCTGCGTCCTATGCCCTTCGACATGGAAAGATGTAACGTTATGCAAGATTTCAGGTTCCTACCTGCAATATTGTGGCCTACAAAGCAGAACAGACAGGTGGACTTTGATATATATATATATATATATATATATATATATATATATATATGTATGTATATATATATATATATATATATATATATATAATTATTGTGTCATCCACAGGCAGCTGTTTTGATGTATTACATCTCTTCAGTGTGGCTGTAGACTTTCCATTATCCCATCCAGTACCACGAGGCAGGATTGAAACCTTCGCTTCAGACCCGGAGGGCGATATCCTACATATTTAGTCATTATTTTTAGGGTCGAGTTATTCAGAAGTGCACAGTGCTCGGTATCAGGAATAGAGCATATGTAAATAGATGTTCACTGACACATCAGTGCTTCCTGGTGACTTCGAGTGTATCAACTCAAGGCCAGGCCTGATGAAAGGCCCCAACTGTACGCGTGGGTGGAGAGACGAAAATGGCCTAATCCCCTTGGCCTTACCTGTTGGCACGCTACAGGCATCAGAGAATAGCTCCGACCCTACCCCTCGTTATGCAGTGGGGAGGTGCAGCATGGGGGACCAGGTTCCCCGAAAGTAGGCATTATACTTTTTGAGGCGACAGGATAACCCTGTGTCAAGAAAGTAAGAATCCAACAAGCATGTGGAAAGAATAGGGTAGCTCTCAATTTTCTCTCTTCCCTTTGTCTTCGGCTTTCGTATTGTTTTCGTTGTTCCTCTCTTTCTATTTGTCACTCCCTCCTTTTCTACCCTTATCCCCCTCCTCTCTGTTTCTGTCTCTTAAAAGATGATGGATCTTACAAAAAAGTTTCTCTCCCGGGGATACCTCTCCCCTTCTCTTGTCCCTATCCAGGCAGCTGTGCCGAGTGCCGAACCGCCAGATCAAAGTCATCTTCAGGCAAAATAATCTGATAATCTGTAAGAAGACTCTAACGACCCAACTGCGATGCTTATCGCCACGAAAAGAAAGGGAAAATGAAAAGAAAAGCCAGTAAGAGAGAGAAAAAAATGGAGGAAATACCATCGAGTAGTTAAGAAACAAAGTAGACTTGACCTAATAATGGCCCTTAGATACTAATGATTGATAGACAGTTTCGGGAATACAATATCTTGAACCTTGACCCCTTGTGGCATTAATACTTCGTTTTCTCTCGTCTCCTAAGAATAACATATTGATCTTCATTCATTTTTGGAATAGAAATCCGAACATTAGTCTTGTTTTGAGGAAACTACTCATCTCCTGACAAAACAATCGTTTTAAAAAAATCTCAAAAATGGTAAAAAGATGCAGACAATGAGAGAGAGAGAGTGAGAGAGAGAGAGTATAAACAGACCAAAAATAGTTCGTTTCATGCTCCCAAAATAACTATAATATAGATACTATTTTCGCAAAAACAATGACTGAAAAAATGTATGTTCATGAAGTGAAACTAAAACAAACATCTTTTCTGTCTGACAGATAAACTAAAAACTTCATTCGCGTCTGAGTGAAGCATGACCGAACCTTGTCAAGGGTCCAAATAGGAGTATCAGATTTTTGCTGCTACTGCCTGGACTGCTAATGTATTTCTGAAAGAATGGTTTCCCCAAGTCCTCACTCAATCACTCACTTTTTTTCTTTTCAGACGACCTACTCTATTTTATTTCCCAGAACAGGAAGAATTGGACATGCCTTTCCATAAGGCCCCTGTTTGGGCTCGGTTCCCCAATTCCTTTTTCCATACAGGTAACTTACTCTCAAATTACCCTACCCAGTACCTTCAACTGAATCATAGGATGTCCAAAATGTCATTACTTTTCCGCGTCGAAATTATTTCGCAACTCAAAAAATTTTTTTTGATTTGTTAATCTGTATTATATATGATAACATTAAATTATGATTATGTTCAGGATTGCAGGGTTAACTTCTTAGGTGCCGGAGCTGACAAATTCCAAGATGCATGAGCATTTCGTCTCGTCTGTTTATTTCGATTTTTTTAAAGCACTGCTCCGATGAGCTCTGGCATCATTGTGCCCCTAATCACGTTAGATATAATAACCATAGTTGGTATACTTGTCGGAGGGTAGTAACCCTGATATTCAACCATGATAATCTTATATGGCTATTATATACTAGGAACAAACGGCGAGTAAGGATATAATGCTCACTCGCTTACAACATGAATGTAAACTAAAGTTTAGTACTTGATGAATCCTCGCAAAAATCAATTTTTAGTTACTTTTGATGCTCTGTCGTTTGGCAAAAGCATATTCAGAAAAACCTTATCTGTCCACGAGATACTCAAGGGTTTGGGTTTGTATTGCTCGATACAGCATCAATAGTTCCAAATTAGTCGGGAATGTCTTCCTGCATAAAATATTCACATTAAATTTCGACCTCAGATTTCACTGTTTGTCTTTTGAATTTTTAGACAAGCAGAGTCATGAATCAATTGTATTGGCAACAGCTTTCAATAACTTTTCACGTCAATCAAATAATTGTATCAGAAAAAACATCTTTAATCTGTTCGCCAATACGAAATAGTCTTAATAAGTCCAGTGTCATAGCCGAGATAGCTAATATTGCGATAATGTTTTGTTTATTTTTTGTTGTTGTTGCTTTTGCAGGGGGAGTTGCAAGATGGCACACGCACACCAGAAAGTATGTTTACCAAATACAAAACTCTGAAAGAGTGCACTCGAATGTACCAAATGTAAAGTGGTTCTTTGAGTTGATCTATGGTCTAAGGTATTAGACTCGTTTAAATCATCTACACATCTTATTTCAACACAAGTATGTGTATATTGAATTTACAGGATATTCTGTTGTACATATTAGTTGATCTGTATGAAAATAAAACTATTTTAAACATACACTGATAAATTTCTATTTTCATCAATATTTTACCCTCTGCCCACCTCCAACATTAAAAAACAGGCACAGGGGGTTACAGCGTTGACAATACACTTGCCAGCGAATGAGTTAATCTAGCTCTTTCGTACTGATCGACTTTTTATTACAGAGGAATCTTTTTTTTAATGAAAATTATTTTATGTTTAAATATATAACGTTAAGTAAAAAAATTCATCTGAATGACTTCTAAATTTAAAGGAATTCGGCTGATTGTCAAGAAGCATGTCCCAAAATCATTGCTGTAAAAAATTAATTTGAATACTTTTCAATAACAATTTGTTACCATTTCATAAGAGGACTTTTTTTTCCGCTCTCGTTGAAATAAACAAAGGCGATCTGAATTACGGTTGTACTTGCAACAATCTTCGATCAGTTTGCTGACTATTGAGTATGCGACTGTTGGGCAACGATAACTGAACGGGGACAATCGAGCGTGGGGTCAAATGAGCGTGAGAAAACTGAGGTCACTAGAAAATTAATCTAATACGAGTGCAATTTTTGTAGCAAATTGATTTCTACCAAAAACACTTGGAGAAAACTTCGATTATCCCGAACATAATTTTTACATTAATGACATTAGATGAGAACGATGCAGACAAAGAAGATTTTTGCCTGAATGAGATAGACTAGAGTGATGTATCCTGTAGTATTAGACAGTCTTCGAAATTTCTTTGATGATGGATTGTCAATTGTTATTTATTTTTTATAAATATTTCTTTCGTCTTGGTAACGTTGCTTTTTACTGCGATTCTCAGATTATTTTACAACTATTAAGATAGCAATACTAATCAGAAATATAGAATTAGGCTACCGGTGAGATTTAAATCCACATCTTTTATCCTTGGGGATCTGTCATACCGTGACAGCGGGTTACCGATTAAGCCACAAAGGCTTTACCAGGGGTCGACGTTCAAATAACCCATCTATTTAAATTTATCCCTGTACTTGGTTTCTAGACAATTAGACGAAAGAAGAATTTTGAATATTTTTTTAAATAAATAAAACGAACTGTTGAAATGTCTATGTTTTTACTGGGGTAGTGTAAATAACAGCTTGCATTGTTTGAAACCAGCCAGCCGGCTCGAAGCAGAATTCAATTTTCCCTGAAAATGAGAATTTATCCGTTATGTCGACAGACACAGGCTTGTTCTTTCTTTCTCAGACTTTTGTCGTAAGCTACAACAACAAAATTGTCCAACTTGTAGCACATTCTGCAAAGCTGTTTCCACATTTAAAAATAAGATAAACGAGGCTCGAAGACATTTATAGAGTGGAAATGTCCATGTGTGTTTGCACAAGTAAAACAGACGCAAAAAATAAAATAAAAATAAGAATCGTTAGAAGGAGAAAAGTAAGGAGAATAAAAAAAAACGTTTCACAATATTGAACTTGGTCTTGGTTTGATCTTCAGTTGGTGTTGTAATAGTCTTGTTTCTGAAAAGTTCAGGTTACACTTGTATTCTCTTCGTGTTTTCTAAGCTCAGTTTAGCACCGAGGGCCTGTATTATCTCTCCAGGCAACTGGGTGATTCAGGCTGAGGATCGAGATGCCTATCGTCAGAATATCTGCAAGGGCATTGCAGATACAGTGTGGGGGATTGGTTAGCTTGCAACAAAGAAGAAAGAACAGAGGGCAATCCTTGCAACCCCAGCATCTCTAAAGATCTACACCAAGTGTAACAGGGACTGCCACTCGTGCAGAGCCACAGCAGGCGTTGCCAGGACCCCCAAAACGTACTACATCCCAGAGGAGTTTGAAGCATAGCTTCCCAAGACTGAGCTGCCGATGATGATGATGAGGTCATTACCGACACAAACCCAAATGGGAAGAGGCACAATTGTGTTACGCCAACATTACAGGTAGGAAGAATCTGTCCTCCAAAATCAGTACTTGAATCCTTGACTTGTATCCAGGCTCAAACACCGATCTGTGGTAGCTGTGGCAAATTCGTAACTATTTCAGGCTCAACATTGGTTTCTTCAGTCTTCAAGTTGGTCTGGCTGGTTGGCTGGCTATGTGTGTCCCACGTACAAGCCACATCAACGGAACTGAAAATGTAAAATCAACTCCTTATTAAGTCGGGGATTAACAGATTTTTAGACTTAAGTTAGTACCGACTCAAGGCTAATATATGGTGAAAAGGGGGTAGAAAGATCGTGTTACGCCAATCCTCCAAATAAGGAGAGCCAGTCAGCCTCAAAAATCAATACAGGTTCCCCCCTAATCTGAAAGTAGACTGTTCCAATGTAACCTCTCGTAAGTCCAAATAGTATAAACCGAAAAGGCAATTGCCATTAATTTAGATTGGGGAACATTTTGAGCATTCATAATCTTGTGCGTGATTTTCGCTACAATTCGCAGTGCAACATTGAGTGAAGGGGCTCACACCATTGATTTTGAAAGGGTGCGTACGTTTAGGGCAGGTTTTCAGGAAGTTTTGAGTGCTCACAAAGAACTGTATGACAGAAAAATATCAGAGCCTCCCATATCAGCTACAACAGACGACAACCCATGGCCTTCGACGTTGATACTGGCAGATATCGAAAAAGGTTATATCTTTTTTTTGATCTGAGAACAACAAAAACTTTTACCCATATAAATTAACGGTAATTGCATCTTTGCTTTACACTCTTTCGTTTCACAAAAAGGTTTTATAAGAAAGCTATACGGTGAAAACCTGTATTTGAAATCTTTACAATTTTACCGGGGCCCAAACGCCAAATTCTGGCACCAATACTATTACAGTAATTCCTCTTCCATTCTGGAATTACGCATGGGCCAGGGGAGTATTATCGTGACCAAAAACTTCTCAAGTATGTATCATCATTTCACTCTCATAACCTCATCGAGGATGTCGCAAGGTTAGGTATACTCAGCCATATTGTTAGTAAAATCAATTTCTGGTTTGCCAGGCCCGTGGAAGCTCCGTTCTGCCTCTGGTACTTATTTCCTTATGGTCACTCATTTATGTATGTACTGACCAGGCTCAACTCCGATATCATGAGGATCGGTGACAGGTTTTTCATTCTTAGTCCTTGTACTGTGTGCTTTGCGGAGAGACATGTTTAAGTCATTTTTTAAAGTCTTCGGTAAGACTCTGCAGGGGATTGAACCATGACCTACTGAACCAGAGACGCGCAATCCACCACTGGGCCATTGTGATCGGTCTTGGCAGGAGTACATGAGAAAAAGAAGTGTGTGGAAAATGAGGAGAGTGAGGATTGGTTTCAGTAATATTTTTTATTGAAGGAAAAAAAATCTGAGGGAATTTTGTGTGTTTTGCCAGTTTACATTGTCTTTTTTTTTCGGTTAACACTTTTATTAATGTCTTCATTTATCACAGTTTCTTTTTGTGGCTTGGAAATGATGTCTTAGCTAAAAGAAACTGAAGTGAACACAGGACGCCTGCTAACATTTCGTGTATGATCTGGGGGTTTAGATTTTCTTATCAGATCCTTCTTTCCTAATATACAACTCATATGTTTGATGGCGACATCATTCTGATATGACCTACAAACAATGTATGTGGAATGTTAGCAGCTGACCAGTTAAGGGATCATGCTATTCTTGATTTATTCGGTAATTTGATAGATAGATTATACGTGTCTGTGTTTTAACATTTCTACATAAATCAAAGGATAGATGTATCTTTTAATAAATTCATCATGTGTTTCAAATGTACACACATATGTATAAACTCTGACGCACACTCCTAGCCGTGGCTGCTTATTTTCAGTTTGAACTAATACCCTTGGGAAGGCATGAATACTGCATTGTAAATTTAATTTCTTGCGGGGGTCGCCCACAACATGCTATTTACTTTTAAATCAATGAAGCACGTGCTATAATCCCTTTATTATCAGAGAGAAATCTTTTTAAGAAAGAAATTATATGAATATGTAGAATTATATCTAATATGAAATATACAGATATTGGAGTTGGAATGTTCAGGACACAAAGAAGGCTGACATCATACATATATGAACTCATACTGAAGAGTTTTAATACAACGAAACAGCTGTCTGTGGATGACTCAATCATTAATCATTATTATAATTAACGCTCTTTCCTTCAGGGTTGAGCACTCTTTAAGTAAGGAAACTCGTTCATTATAAGCTACATTGTAATGTTCTTCCAACTCTGGAATGGAGCACTCTGGTGGATGAGGAATTGTGCTTAAATAAATATATCGCTTAAATTCAGTGTTACTGACCGTCCAGTTCTGCGTAGGGCAGGGATAAAATGCAAGCCTCTGAAGCAAAAGTTTCGATCCCACTTCGTGGTACTGGATGCGATATTGGATAGTCTATAGTCACATTGAAGAGTTGTAATACAACGAAACAGCTGTCTGTGGATAACTCAATTATTATATATATATATATATATATATATATATATATATATATATATATATATATAAAATAACAGACTCAAAAGTCTGTGACGCATTTCACTGGAACACAGTTGACTAGGATACAAATGCCCTTGTAACCTTGACTGTTACATACAATTTACCTGAAAGATGACGAAAGATTAAAGAAAAAACAGGGGGAACATATCAGATGCTATGAATTCCTATGAATAAGAGATTTCATCAAAAAATGCTGATAACATTTGTATAAGCTTAATATATTACTATGCTCAGGAACCGGACAGAGATAACATCCATTGTGCCTGGCAAACATATTATAAGCCACTCGATCGAATTTTTTGAATTGACAAAAGTCTACTGGTATTATGAAACTCTGTTGTTCTAGCCGTGAAAAATGAAAATATTTTGAAGAATTTCGGGTTTGAGTGCATAGACCATCTACCCTGCTCACCAGATCCTGCCCCATCCGACAATTTCCTATTTCCAAACCTTGAGGGGAGATCCAAAGGGGGTGGTATTTTAAAACTATTTGAAGGTAATCGTAGCAACAGAGCCGTATTTCAATGACCAAATATTAGAATTATTTTGAAAGGGTTAAAGAAACTTGAGAAACGATATCCCGAGTGTGTTTAACCGCAGGATAAATATGTGGAATAGCATGTATGTTTCATGGAATATATATATATATATATATGTGTGTGTGTGTGTGTGTGTGTGTGTGTGTGTGTGTGTGTGTGTGTGCGCGCGCGTGTGTGCGCGTGTGTGTGTGTGTGTGTGCAATAAAATTTCCTGGCTGTTTTAACGAAAGGTTTAAATTTCACAGATAGTTGATTATTTGTATTTTCTTTATATCGAATGTACGATTGTATGTTAAATTAACCTTCTTGGAAATAAATCATATGTAGTGAATACATATGTTCAAGAAATATATACTCGGCAAATCTATCAATTTAGATTACATAGTGTATCGTATTAACAAATGTACTAACTCGAAATATCTAACGTGTGTGTGGGCACACTCTGTGTATTTGATTGCAAATGTTTACGAAGCTTAAGCCTGGAACAGGGCTACAATATAAGAGCTGCGAGTTACACAACCCGACAATATGGCTATATATATATATATATATATATATATATATATATATGAGCACAGGTCTGAGAGACTAAATTTCCATAAAACATTGTTATACAGACTCTACAAGTACTGAGTACTCTTGGAATAAGGATATTACGAATAATACATAGGGTTGATTGTATTTCTTTTATTTTTAGCAATATAAATATATACATACGTGTGTGTATGTGTGTGTATGAAATAGCAGATAAGCTTAAATTCGAGATGACATTACTACTAAAAAACAAAAAGATGGCGGCGAATCTGGTGTTCGAGGAAGTTCAAGAATGAAAGATATATGGTCAGATTGAGCTTTCGTAACAAGTGATCTTCTTGCCGGATAGGCAGGCTTCCCGAAGATAATGGACCCGAGTTCAAATCTCTCTGAAGGCTTATCCTCTATTTCCGATCTCAGCTGCAAACTAATAGACGTAATATGGTGGTTAGAGAGTTACGTTAAAGCCACAGAAATGAATTGAAGGAGATACTTATAATTGACGATGCTTCATCTAAAAATGTATTCAAGATGAAAAGTCCAGGATTATTTATACTTGCAACAAATGAATATTTGCCAGGAAGCGATCTAGATGAAACTCGATTATCATATGAAAGTGTTTACTTGAAAGAGTTTTGTATTTTTTTTCTTTTCGATGACTTTTCCTGTACTTGAAGCTGAAACATGGAACTTAACCAAGAGACAGACCGACAAATCGAGTACTATGTATCGTGCACAAAGGATTGTGCTCATCCTCACATGGAGAGACCACAAGACAGCACAATACAACTGGGAGAAGACAGAAGTCAGGGACATCATCGAATCCATCTAAAAAACTCAAATGGCAATGGGCTGGCCATGTCGCAAGAATGACAGACAACCGATGGACATTGCAACTCACAACATGGATCTCCAGAGATCACATGCGAAACCGAGGCTGGCAGAGTATTAGGTGAAGAGACAAGCTTGACAAATTCAGAAACTACTGGTTCCGCGACGCCTACGATCCTGGAGAACATTTATATCCAACGACGGACGTTAGGAGACAGATGATGATGATGATGATGATGATGATGATGATGATGATGATGATACCCCACTTGCACAATCATGTAAGATCTATGAAGTTGACATTATTCAAAGTCGTTCGGAAAGTAATGTTGCACATTAGGAGGCAGAACCCATTCAAATATAGGAAAAGTTGAATTTATTCAAAAACACCATCATCATTATCAACAATAACAAAAGTCCACCAAGAAGTTAGTTTTTTAATCTCGATTGATATAATCACGAGCTACACCGTCTGACCATCATAGCTAGCTCGTATCTGCTAGGAGAAGGAAACTCCTATCAAACCTACGACCCAGGGACTTTATTGCTTTCAACAACGAAACCAAAAATCCATCCCTATCATCTAACCGATGAAACTGTTAATTTTCTCTTTAATGAATTCTCAGGATGAGGCAAAAGCAATCGTAGTAGATCTTTATTGATCATATTGTGTGAACAGTGAATATTTTCGCGAGAATGCCCTGATTTTGTCCACAGACATAATAACAATACAAGTCTATATTCAGTAAAATAAAATTCAGAAGATCTATTTTTATGTTGAGAGGATTTTTCTCACTGTCCCTATTCACTGGAGTTTAATACGAGTTGAAAACCTTCAAATTATCATATATTTGAACACTTCAGCAATCTTTTTTAAGTAGGAGAGAGGTTAATTCAGCACTATAATATATATATATATATATATACATATATATATATATACACACACACACACGTATATATATATATATATATATATATATATATATATATATATATATATATATATATATATATATATATATATGTGTGTGTGTGTGTGTGTGTGTGTTTGTGTATTTAAGAAAATGGACATGTTTGGTCCGACAGAATGAATTATACATTGCGTTATTTTGTGTAAAAATTCATTTGAAATTATCTCTCGTCATTACACGGTTAATCATTCAATTTATACAACGTGGATAGAATTGATAAATTTAGTAAAATGGGGCTGCTACAGGAAACGAACCTACCATCGATAGATTATAGCCACTTCAACGTAGCGATGCACTTACCATTGTGCTAAACAGCCGTCGGCAATGCAGAGGCCAAATAACTGCTTCCAACCCAAACTCTCATCTCATTTATTCTCGGTCTTTTTCGTCTCCTCCAACGCAACAGTATGTGTTCAAGAAAATGGACATATTTGGTCCGACAGAATGAATCATAAATCGTGTTATATTGGATAGAGACTTCTTTTGTCTAAATTGAATGATATATTAACCGAGTAACGACGGGAGATAATTTTTAAAAAGTCGCTATATGATATAATGCATTTCAGAATTATATATATATATATATATATATATATATATATATATATATATGTAAAATAGGATGTTGAAGAAGGATATGATGACGTGACTGTAATCCCAACATGTGTTTTTTTCAGTTTACTTATTATCTTTTTTATTTTCATGGTTTATTTTCTGAACGCTCCGAAAAATTTTAGAAATGTATATAAAATCGAAGAAAAAACGTGATGTCAGAAATTCAAATCTTTTTTTTTTTTAAAAGAAACTGCAATTGAGCGCAATCAAAATCTTTTCGTCCAAAATCCCAAATTTAACAAGGAATAAAATGATTAGTTGCACACTTGTTAATGAAGATGATTATGTTTTTGGAAAATAAATGTGACATTATAAATCTTGTTCGGACGATTGAAATCTTCCTCTACGTTCGATCAGAAAAAAAATCTGCTCCAGAAATAGTTCTTTCCCCTTTTTTCAGGAATTATACACCCGACGAAGATCGAAGAATGTGTCAGTGGATAAATTGTGATAACAACATCAAGAACCAAATGAAAGATTTCAATTGTCCAAAAAAAATTTGGAATATCAATGACTGTTTTCAAAGATATGAAATTCATTGCACCTGAACTTGTTTCAACCCATCCTCAAAAATACAACCTAACTTTCCGAGCAACCTAATAGTTGCTCTGTGTTCCGCAAGGCTCAAGCGGGGTCGACAGGGAATCAATGAAAAGACATTACGCCACCTGAATTTTGAATGCCTATTGTAAAATGCAACACAGGTATTCGCTTTGGTTTGATTCCCGGGAAAATGAAGCCAGACACGCTATATATGTCTACTGTAGTGACACGGCTATGTGAAATTTGTGAAACTTACATTGTATCATTATTCACATGCATTCAATTTAACGTTGTTAACATTGCATTTTTTCAGTCATTTCTTCTATTTTTCCCCTTTTTTTAACCGAGTGATCTTTATTTTTACAATGGTCCCATGCTTCCATCACACCCCGGACAACCAAACTAAACTTAACGACCTTAGCCTCCTCCAGCGATTTTCATTCAAATTGTCTCACACGGCTATTGGCAAGTTGTCAGGATGTTTAGAATTGTTCGCAGTCACTTGACAATAAATAAATAAATAAATTTTTTAAAAAGTCATTTTACAGGTAGGAGAGATTGCCAGAGAAAAATAACGAGCTTCACCTCAATGTCCTGAAAAAAAAAGAAAGCTAGTTTTACGCTGCACAATCATGTTGAGTTATATATACCCTTACTTGGCTCCTTGTCTCTCACACTTTTCTCCTTCCTTTTAATACTCTCACTCATAGATTTACACTACTCTCCGTTCGCGACCCGTCACAAGAGCAGCTTCCCACTTTCCTTAACGAGTGTACGTGTTTTGGGCTCTGTGTAAAAAAAAAATCAATAGTGCAGTCACACCGCTAAAGTCACTGCTGAAGTCATTTTACGCACACACACGCTCATTGAACCTTTCCAACTAAGACGCCCCCTGGTGGCTATTAGATGAACGGTTGTTGCTCGACATCTGACAGGACAAGTCTACTTATTTATTTACGTGTGTTATTTATTTATTTTGATTTATGGAATCTGTGAAGAAGGGTGACGCCCATGACCGGGGCAGTGAACTCAAGGATTAGATGAAATAGGGATTATTGTTTTTAATGTTCTTGGTAATGTCGTTGAAGTAAGAGAGATTAATGTGACAGGATTTAGCCTAGATTTGTAGACGTTGGTACAAAATGAAAATACGTTTATGCAGATGATCTTATTGGCCAAATTGTTTCCATTCAACCTTTTTGAATTCGTCAGTCACTTGTTTCGTTTTGGGCGTTTGGGGGGGGTTGTTTTGTTTTGTTTTTGTTTTTTTGTTCTTTTAACCTTACTACAGAAATATTTCATTGCAAGGTTGTGAAAAAGAGGGCTCAAAGGGTCATCAATTCATCAGTAAGATGGGACACCCGTTTTCATTGAATAATTTAATGTACTGTGGATTGGATGTAGATTAGAGACACGGTATGGCTCCCTTGAAGTCAACACTTGACGAATTGTGATGATTCACTCTGGATTATAGTGAAAGGAAAAGTTTCTCAACTTCGCACAACAGCTAACCATGGCTAAAAAATAATTTTCCTTTCTCCAATTACAACCATCAACGTAGGAGAAGTTGTTTCAAAGAACATAGAGAGAGAGAAAAAAAGCAAATTCAGAGCAGAGAAATAACGGCAACATAGAGACATATAAAATAGATTTTGCCAAAGTACTGCACGACCTTGTATTTCATCATAAATCAAATACACGGACGAATGTCAAAGGATTTATCCATAACTGCCAGTCCAGAATGGCGTTAATTTATAGACGGTTGTCTCGTAGGGTGCCTACCGTATCCTGGCTCGTCTCTTCTACTATTCGCTAGTATAATGACATTGATCTTAAACGCGAGCACCACCAGTGTGACCCTATGCCAGACTAAATCAAATTTAGTAAACACTTTAGGAGCTTCTCGTAGCGCAGCAGTTCGCAGCTACATTTCATAGACCATTTATTAATGCTGTAAATACAATCTCATTGTGTGCTCCATAACTTTGTCCATTTGTCAGACATAGATAAGCAGAATGATTAAGAATCTTGGGGAGTCTTATGATGGAGCAATGGTTAACAAACTAGTCTCGTAGACCTTAACAATTGTAGTGACTGGGAGCCCTGAAATTGTGGCCTCGTGTCTTTAACTTAGCTTAGTAAATAATAATAAGTGGTCTCTTTGTTAAAATGAAATTTATTGGTAAATCGAATTTCATGCCTTACATATTTTCTTCAAGGGTCTTCAACACATTCTTATTGTCGTCAGTTTATGCATGGAGTAAAAATCAAGAGGTTTACTGTGGAGACGAAAAATAACACTGTAAAAAGAAAAATAGAACATAAAAAGATCCAATAATGAATAAATAAAATACAATTTAATAAATGCATAGACATGGCTATATAATAAATGAGTACACAAGGCAATGTAAAATAAAATCCAAAAAGAGCATAAATCGTACACGAGGCAGTATGATGCATGCATAAATACATATAGATGACAACGTAATAAACATATACTCGAGGCAATGTAATAATTGCATAAACAAGATAGTATGATAGATGTCCACAGACATCGCTTAGGAATGCGGTATTGCAGGAGTAAAGTTATATTGATCATGTTAGAAAATTTCTTTGTCAACTTACCTCCGTGTAAGCACAATGTCGTGAAGCCTTCTTCCTAGAACCTACTTGTAGCTTTTATGAACATTGCTTTTGCAATAAATTATTATTAATAGATCGAGACACCGACTAACCATCTCCAATTGAATGATGACTTTCAGTATATGTTTAATAATAATAATAGAAAGTTAAATGTTTTCACTAGATTGTGCTATAACTGAAAATCTCATCAAGTATAGGGATAATTATTCGCCAAAATTAGCTTAATTTGAAACAAAACTGCAATAGTGGCATATTTTCCTATCGAATTTTTATACACTGGTTCATATCTTTGTATATTATTTTCTATTCCGTAATTTTGCCATGTCGATGGCTAGGATTCTTGAATAGACATAACGCTTGGGGACCAAATTCAAATATAGCTAAATTATATAAGATTATTTGTCCGAAAATTATTGCTCGAACCAATAAACATAAACAAGTTATGACGTACGCTGGAGATGAATGGTCCTATTGACCTATCCATCATCATCATCATCAGTCTTTTAGCGTCCGTCGTTGGACATAGACCTTCCCCAGGATTTGCCACACTTCTCTATCGACGACAAATTGACCAGCGACCAATTTTATCAGAGACGAATACCACTTGTGCCGTAACTGTCACCTTACTGTTTTTGGAGTGGCTCTCCTTGATCACTGAGATGATGTAGTCTTGTAACGCTTGAACCAGAGATTGAACCCACGTCTTTCAAGGAGCGAGTCCAACGCTTTTATCAACCACCTTATGAATTAAGCGATACGAAAGCTCTATAGGCCATGAAATGAGCGTCGATTTCCTTTCCTGGAAGTCGTGAGTTCATTTACAGACTCAAACAATAGGGAAGGAGATAACAGCAATATAAGGAGGAAGGTGAAATTTACAAAGACTGATTCAACAAGTGCGTTCTGCAAAGAATTAAGACATTCGGGATGGGTGAGAATAGCCTAGATTGAGCCCTGACCTTACATCCAGTAAGTTAATCCTGTTGGGGACGGAGAAATAGGGGTATACCGCGCCAAACCACAAACTCTTGATCAACTGGAAGAGTGCATTCGACATGCTATGGCCAACATACGTTCGGACTTCCTTCAAAGGTATATCTAGGCCATGTCGAAACGCTAGCTGTGGGTGGTTAACACAATGGTCGAATTCTATCGTTGTATAGTCCCAAGTTATTATCAATTGGAAGTTTCTTTTCACCCACCTTTGGATTTATGGTAAAGCTTTCTGTCACAATTGTCAGGGATAGAATGTGAATAGATCAGATTCCAGCATTCAGCTGACAAAAGAATTTAAGAAATTTATAAAAATTGATTGTACATGGAGAAATGAAAGTGAGTTTCATTCGTCTATTATGTACGTTCAAAGTGACAAAATCAAACGATAAGAAATATATAAACCACTGGACAAAATACGTATATGGTTCCTTCAACATGACAGTTATTGGATACGACAGATCTGAAGAAGGTCCGAGGGTGTAATCGTCGAAACGTTGTCTTGAAAACAACTAAGATTAGGATAAAAAAGATGTCCAAAAGATTAAATAGATAGATAGATAGATAGATAGTAAGCAAGCCTCATAGATAATTACTATTGCACCCTTATCTTAGTTGTTCTAATCACAACGTTTCGACCACTGTACTCTGGGACCCTCCTCCGGTGTCTGTCGTACGCAGTAACCTTTTGAAAATAAAATATTTTATTTTGTTCAATGGGAGAGTATATACCGTATTTCCCCGTTGATAAGATGCCCCCTAAAATTATCCTGTGCCTTGGTAATCGAAAGTCAAGTTGTAGAGAGGATTTATCAACCCTCCTAAACCCTAGTGGAGTAAGTTATCTCATCCTCAAATATTCCTCCCGAAAAATACACAGCTAATTATGGAGTGTCTCTTACTCCTTGTAGTGTCTTATCAGCCTGGAATTACGGTATTTCTCATACTTTACTTTTTGTTACACGAAGTGTTCTCCCTAAAGACTTCGTTATTATCCCCTTTCTCTGTTCTCTACGTGTTCTGTGGAGATTATGTACACTACTTGACCCAGAGATTAAATCAAGGCTTTTTATCTTACTAGCAATCGAGAGCTGAGTAAACTCTATAGACATTCCTAAGATTTTCCTAACATTGTGCGAATAATGGTGCCAACATTTGCATCTACTAAATCAATGATTTTTTCGGATTTCCGCAACATCTTCGTTGTTTTTATCACACAGTTCCGGCTAGTGCACTCTTTGACCTTCCTCAGGCGTCTTTTATGTCCAGTAACCCTTTAAGAAATGTTGAACGGAACCTTTCCTCCCGTCTATTTGGGGAACAAGGGTGCAGTTCTTATACTTTACTTATAGTCATATGCAGTGTCTTCCCTCGGGACTTGGTAATAATCACTTTTCTACTCCTGCAATGCTTCACCTAGGGATTAGACCAATGATTTTCAGGAAATGATTTCGGAACTTTCTCTTTCTCTTACGAGCAATGAGCTACTTAACTTGCCCACAAATCAAAGGGCAATAGTGCCTCACCCGTCAGTCAGAAATAGAGCAATGGAAACACAACGTAAAGAGAGAAAAAGTGATGGCCCGAAAGAAAAAGTTTCATGTTTGTAAAATAATTTTTCTAGAAGAATTTTTTGTTTCTTCAAATTTTAGGTGCTTTCAATCCATTAGACCTTAGAACTATTCTGAAATTCGATAGGGTCTTGGTGGGGGGAATCTCAGTTTTAAGAGGTGTTCTCTATTTACAATGTAACTATAATGCTAAATTCGACACTTATTCCACGAAAGTACGGGCAAAGTATGGTTTACATGAATTATCTTCCCTTTGATTCAATTTCATCTCGTAATGATTCTCTTTTTGATTTCTCAAACATCATGCAACTTGCATCCTTTTAACATGGGGTTCTGCAAACTGTATTTATCGTCTGAAAATGACAGAATCATTTATCAAAACGCATTACGGAAGAAAGATCAACTATTAGGTGTAAATATCTACAGAGCCTCTATCTATTAAGCATACACATCGTATGATTATTTACAAAGCTTCACAAAAGGAAGTACCCAATGAGGCTTGAACTACACTAATAAAGGTTGCGAGACAAATTTGCCAACAATCGCTGTTCCTTTGACTTCACCTTGTATGTGCGTGTGTGCGTTATTTACTAAGCGTAACACAAGGCCTCAATGGTGGGGTACCAGTGAGGATCGAACACTCTCAACTGGTCTGGTCGGCAAACTGTCGTACCTCGCTCAGTGCCCTAAATCTTTACCAAGCTCAGCAGTTAGTGGGGCTCTCAATAACTATAGTTGCGAATTGGCCGGCGAGATTGTTATCAAGTGTGCGTGTGTGGACTTGTAATAATGTACACGAACCGGACTGAACACAAGGGACTTGTGTAACAACTTTGATTCTTTCAACTAAATTGGAATGTGCCGTATCTTTACAGGACTTTCTGTCCCCATCACATGAGCTAAAAAGACTTAAACAAATGAACGTGGCACGTCACAGTTGTTTTGACAGATGGCCACCCCCCCACAACAACAACAAAAACACTTACCCCTAACAAAAAAAAAATTGCTGAAGAAGAAAGAAACATTGGGTCAAACGAAAGAGATGATTGAAAAACGCCGACATTGATAAGCATAAGCGAAGAAGAAAGATTCAACAATGGGCCTTATACCCAAATATATAGGCATCCCAAACCTGTATCACAGAGTCCACTCCTCTGTTGACATTAGGTTGCTTATTAGCGCAACGTATTCCGTATCCTAGAATCTTCTCTTCCAAGTGTCTCAAGTTGTCCGAATTTCTTTGATAAAGAATTGTCATTATCTATTTTGACGAGTTTTTCAAACATTTCAGTCTTATCACTTTTCATTGCAACGCACATATTTTCTCATCGATTCGGAAAATTGTTAACGCGGGAGTGCAATAATAAATTTGTACCCTCAAGCATTGTTATTGGCTGAATTTCGATCTCAAACTATCAATGTACACTGTTCGAGCTATGTGATTATCATTAATTAGATGCATTGACAAAGAAGATTATGTTGAAAAATATCATTCAGTGAGAAAAAATGTTTTTCTCTTCAGCTTTTTCTGTATGAGATCATGAAAATTATTCGAGGATTCCTTACTTACCTGTTCGTATTTTGCTCAGATTTACACTTACTTGGGGGCTTGTAAAAAAGAATGCACGTTCGAATCCCGCCGAAAGCTAAATGCTTGTGCCAAATTTCTGTAAGTTTATCTATTATAACACCGTAATTGAAGGATTAGAAGTTGCCTTTCATCTCTGTGTGTATCTTAGTGTATGTGTGTGTGTGTATGTATGTAAGTGCGCCTCTGTGTTTCTACTCTTCCTGATAATGTTCCCCGTTTAGTTCCTGATATTGGTAGTAATAAATCAATGTTGGTCTACGTGGACTCTTCATCTACTTATATGAAACACAATGTGTATCCATATTGAGTGCAAGACTTTTCAATGAGCGCACAGTTTATACATTCTGATCCAAGGCAGAAATGCCGAGGAGCAACACAGATCTCGCGCAGAACGCAGAGCTATTACACCCTGATACTAGGCAGAGGGCCAGGGAGCAACATTTGGATCTTAGATAGAGCACACAGTTATGCTGAGCCTAGGTGGAAGTGAAGATCCATACGTAAATGATCACGTCTTTTTCACGGGTACTATACCAGTGAGAATATAAAATGGATACGCATGTGGAACGGGTAGGTTTCACTAAGCAGGTTCAAATTTTGTAGTTATTGAGGTGGGATTTTTCTTGTTGAAAACTTATTTATTTCTATTGCAGCAGAAATAAGCATCATCCGAAAGAAATGTCCTCTCAGAATTCTTGATAATTTTCTCTATTATTTCACGATTCCTTTTTGTTAAAGAAACCCGAACGTCGTCATCTGATCAACAGGTTTTTTTTTAATGTAGCAGAACGGTATTGTCCTTTTGTTTTCTTGTGGTTCAGATCATATTCCTCTCCTTCGTTTGTTCGATCACTTAATTTGTAGGAAATCACAGAAGATTGATAGATAGATTGATTAATTGATTGATAGATATCATTTTGATTCCCATTGTGTTGACGCTCAATGAAAATCTTCATATTTGTCGAGTTTTCCAAGGCCGTACGAAGTAAATGACGAAGTTTGTCGATTTATCTCGAACTATACACGATTGCCTGTAGAATCTATAAATCAAGTTTTCGCATCAGTAGTAACTGGTGGCTATCAGCAGAAGTAAAGTTACCTCAAGTCTCCTCAAAAATCCAACACTGGCGCCATTCAAGTATCCATTTAGTAGTTCTATCGTCAGAATGGTTTCGATTCTGTCTTGGATTTTCAACTATTCCAATCCCTTCGAAACTGTTTCAAATCCTCAAGTAATTACGTGTACAAATGATGATCGTTTTAATTTCATTATCATTTTTATTCATACATTTTCATGTTCATGCCTGCACCATATATTACAAAGGAGCGCTAAATTCTATGAAACAAATAAATATTAAAACACATATTTGTTTTAATTGCATTCTTAAGTATTTTCCCATTCTCCATATAGCCATATAATACGGCAAATATGTCTGATATTTCATAAATAGTATTTCTTTAACAGTTTCAAATACTTTTGTAATTATGCATCGTATCCGTATCACGTAGATAACACGAACCCATTAATCACTGTATCTAAATAATAACTCCAATTAGTATAATTGACTAAAATCATTAGCTTTAGACACTTAGCCAGAGATAAAGAAAATAAAAATTGAAGGTAGTGTAGCATTATCCTTATATAAGAAGTGTGGGATCATTGAATCGGAATTGATAGCTTGAGAGATTTTAGCGCGGGGCCCTTTAAAATGCTGGGCCCGTAGCATATGATACTTTTGCTACAGGGTTAATCTAGTACTGCCCACCAGGTATCTCGTTATCGCTGTGGATCGGTTGACAGCAAGTGTCTACAAATCTAGGCACTTTTTCTTAATATTCTTGCCAACCTGATCTCGCCTTTTGTATTTTTGGACTGTTCAAGATACACTAATTATTATGAACAAGACCTTGAATCCGTCGTTCCACAGCTTTTTTTTTGTTCTTGGCCGAGATCATCGTATTTTTCATTTTTTTTTTTTTTTCTCTTTTTCATTGAAACAACCCAGACCGCCATCCTACAACCACTAGTAAAAAAAAGTGTGGATCGGAAAATATAAGTCCTAACGGAGACTGAAATTCACAACCCTTTCACCTCGGGAGACCTGTCTATGTACGACAGTTGCTCTACAGTTTGAGCAATTATAATGGTTGACAAAACAAAATCGTTCGAGCGACGAGAGAACTTGTTCAAGATTTACGGTTAGGGTTTTGGATTCAGGGTCTTCTTGGGGTTACGGTGGTAATACAGCTGGCTGAGCGAGCTGTAACCTTTCGTAAAAACATGGCTGATTTTTTTTCTTTCTGAGTGACTACAGTTCATTTTTATTGAGCCGACCGTCTCGCTTTGTCATTGTACACTGGAACAGGAGACACAGGATATGTGTTTGGTTAGGGCACCTCCTGTGTGATCTGTTGGCGGTCGGTAATAAGAGATGTCATCTCACAGGTCAGTGAAGACCTCGTTTGTGCCGCTTCTTGCTGTTGTTTGATGGTCGCAACCACGGCTTCAGCTCTTGACAGCATCAAGAAAAATTAGAGTTTTTTCCTTTATTGTTTGTCCATTTTTTTCTTGATTATTTCGATCGCTTTTTCTTTTGTATCTTTTCACCCTTTTCTTTAATCTTTGCTTGGATTACAGTTCTTTTTTTCTTCTGTTTTCTTTTATTTGTTCTCTTGTCGCTTCTTCTTTTACAACTTTCGATTGATATTTTCTCAGCTCAGTACGGCACAAGGCAACAGGTAATGTGCACGAAGTGAAGAGTAAACTCACTAGGATAGTAAAATTCTGCGATACTAGCTTACTAACCATTGCTCTATTGCTTCTTTGGAGGCGGGCGGATTGGAAATGTTTTTACGTCTTTCAGGCCTGTGCAAATAGAAATGTAACAGACAAGGCTATCGAAACAATGTCTTTTTTTATAACTTTAATTAGTGTTTTTCATTATGTGAGTATATACCTGCATAAAACTTCCAGATACTATCTCTAAATAAGAGCTATCTAATTCTCCTCGAGAGACAAAATATTATCAAATTTTGGTTCAAATCAAGTGTGTATTGATAGAACAGCGAGAATGAGTATGGTTGAATCGTTTTCATCTATCAAGCATTGAATTTAGCTATCAAACACTGAGTCCTCCGCAAAAAGATTTTGTTCTATTTTTCTATGCTCGATAAGCAGGGATAGATAAGGAAAATTGAGAATTTTTGTATTCAACTTCACATAATAATTAAAGTCGGTGGACTGGATGAAATGAGGCCATGGGCTAGATTTGGCTCGCACGCTGCTGTTTGCCGAACCCTGTTATAAAACGATGGGTCCCAATTGATATTTACTTTTCTTAGCCCAGTAAGAAACAAGGGTACAAGTGTGAGACACTCAGTGAGCATCAAATGCTCTACACTAATAATGCTTCAAGAGACTAATTTGCAATTCATTGCTCAACGAATGGGCGTGCTTATTGATCTTTACAACTCTTAATACAGGACTAGGCAACGAATTAGGGAGACCCAGTGAGGATCGAACTCAAAACACGAACAGAGGTCTTCGAGACTAGCTCGGCAAAATTGTCCCACGGCACAGTATCCATTGAGCTTTTCGATTTGTCTTTTAGGCATTTTCCCCATTCTTTCTCTCTCTCTCTCTCTCTCTCTCTCTCTCTCTCTCTCTCTCTCTCTCTCCATTTATATATATATATATACATATATATATATATATATATATTACTCGCGCTCATCTACCTATCCATCTAAATATTCTGCCGGAATAGTTGCATGTTCTTCTCCGTCCTCTGCAATCTGAGCTCGAGACTACATGAAAACCAGCATTTTGAATGCTTATTTGCAAACTGGGTAGGCACAAAAAAATGGGGAGTGAACGCAACACAATCTTTCTCTCCTTTCAGGGGTTATTTCATTTTTGTACTTGCAGATGTGTGTATCTTTATGTTTATGTGCGCGTCTGCATCCGCACACGCACAAACGCACACGGGCACCAGAGCAAGCTAAGCAAATATCTATAGTAGTTAGTAGTATTACCTGGGGTTGCCTTGTTTTTGTGGTTCTATTCCAGTCTCTGCTAAGCCTAGTGAATATTGAGAGTGTGATGATTAAAAAGCTCGATTCGTAGTATGAGTTCTATGTGGTCCATGCCGCATTAACTCAAGCTTAGTAAGACATGATCTGAGAATATTCTTTATCAAAGTATATCCATAAGAATATTTACTTTTCGTTTGATATAGATTGTAGGGGCCACTTGGACTCAGTTGAACAGAAATCGCATCAAATAGGCTCATGGATTTTCCCTCCTAAAGTATAACAGAATAATATTCAAAAATCAAATTTCGGATATATTTACGAACATCTGACCAATCACGGGCCAGCTTTCAGCAGGCGGATTTTGTTTCGTCCGGGAACCTATTTGTTTCACGTATAAACAATGACAATCTTTTGTCAGTCTTGCAGCCTCGTGCCATTAGAGGCATAGTAAAGTTGACTCACCTCATATATACACGCATTCATCTATGTGCGTAGGCACTATCACATTCACGAACACTCACTAACGGCAAGAAAGTAAGAGAACACGCATATATATGCATACGTTCGCATATACACATTTACTTTTTGTGTGTAATTGATTTTAGATAAACTTGGTTTAGTACGACACGAGGCCGGATGAGGAAGCTCTTCTTCCAAGTAGAAAGAGACTTGCTTTAACCTAGTCTCAATCGCCGACCTCTGGCACTGATGGAAAATACAAAACTATCATACACAAAGCAAGCCACTAAGTCACCAGCTCAATACGGCATAATGCCAGAAGTGTGAGGCACCCAGTGAGGCTCGAACTTTCTAAGGTAGTCATGGTTTGCAAGACTAGCTTGCTAATCAGTGCTCTCCGGCTTGGCACCCAAAATATATTTAAGAAGCTCACTTCATACATGATATCCCCTCTCTTTCTCTCTCTCTCTCTCACACACACACACACAGATAGACACACATAGTAACCCCCCCACGTCGTAGTTACATGACATAAACACATAATATCGCCAAAATTCAGTGCCTGTCCACATGATATATCCATAATTTCAATGGATTTCCATGACATTTTGGAGAAGCGTGGACAATTGAGTACAGGAGGCCTGATTGAAATTTGGAGCGGATCCTTGCATAATTACCTTCCCCTAAAATGTCAAAACCTAGTATCATCGCCATTTTCCTGTCTTCAAAAGTTCTCTATGAATTTCATTCAAATTTTGTGGAAAGGTGGGTAACAGGTTACGGATGAACTCATCTAATGTTGAAGGGACTGATTAAATTTCGCAGCGGATCCATCCACAATTACCTCCCCAACGCCGTAATTATAAGTCCAAACCACAGGATATCGCAAAAACTTTATGTTTATCCAAGCAGTATCTCCAAAAGTTCTCAATGAATTTCAATGATATTTTGTGGTTATTGTAGGTGGGTTATAGGTAATGGAAGAAGTGATTAAATTTTGGGGCTAATCCATGCAAAATTACAATAGCGTTGGCAGAGGTATGCTCTCAGTGAATGTTTTCTAGTTTATAAAGCTTTTGGGGGACCCTGCCATTTGTGGCCCGGAAGGAGCGTTTTCAAATACCCCATCTCCCTCAGCTGCGCCTCTGCGTTTTGCTTCTTTTTTTTTTTCATTCTTCTATGTTATCTTTCCCCTTTTTTTTCATTTTTTTCTCCTTCCTTCTTTTTCGTTCCCTTTTTTTTTCTTCTACTCCTTTGATGCAAAAGCCGCCGCCATTAAACTTTGGACAGAGCATCTAAAATTTCCTTTCCTCACTCTCTCAGCTCTCAACCTCTCCTTCTCTGTCTTATTACTCTCCAATCCCCCTTCTCTCCCCAACTCCATGCTCCCCCACATCTGTCCCATTCTTCTTTCCCACCCCCCTTGTCCCCACTATTTTTCTTTCTCTACCTCCTCACCTCACCATCCTATTTCAAGTTTCCGTCTTAGTGTCGTTTGATAGACGCTGGCGCGAGGAGGTCCCGATGCCAGAACCTATCACTTCAACATGAAAAGCAACAAAGCAATAAACATTTTCTTATTACATTAGGAAGATCCACACCCAAAATATCTCGCAAATCGTGTCCTTTGAACGAGTGGTCGTGTAAATATCTCGTTCCAAACATTCAAAAGATTAATACGTGTTTCTTTTCGACAAAAAAAGAAGAAAAGAGGATAAGGGTAAAAATTAGAATCGCGACAACGTAACGAAAAAGCGTAAAGAACACCCACCATTTTGTTACAGCGTTATTAGACTTTCGCCGATACAGAAGCAAAATTACTCGCGAAAGATGTCACGGATTGAGTACGTGTGCATGCATACGTATGTATATGTACTCTTAAGGATAAACCTCCATCTAGATATTTCTATATAAACACTAAACAATGTCAATGAGTTTCTAAAGCTGACGTGAGAGCATTAACTTCACGATGCTAGAAACATGAAACTTTAAATAGAGGCCAAAAAAATTCGTTATTTCAAACAACGGCAAAGAGATTCATATTGTTGCTAAAGGTTGCTCAATGGGTTTTTTTCACATTTTGCAGATATCTACGAGATCAGTCCGGAAAGTATCCAGCTATTTTATATTAACGAAATCATAGCCTACCTAGGGCAATAACATCTTAGTCCTCATTATCCTGGCATCCCTTCCACTTCTCAAAGCAGTCGGTGCCGCCCTCTTTCATTATCATCATCAGCTGCCAAGAAGCATCCTTAATCTCGTCCACTGTCGCATATCTCTCCCCACCGTGTAACGGCAAAAAAAACAGAAATCGCAAGGAACTGTAAGGAGACTGACAGACCTGGGTTATAAAATGTTTTTCAAAAGAAAAACTTCCATGAGATTTGAAATATGAAAACGGCAGTCACACACTAGTGCAGACTGAAATGTCCCACGGGAGTAAGGTCCACACGTGCACTGTAAGGTCCCTTTTTATGGGTCGCTTAGTTACGTCAAGACCGTGCAACCGAGATATTCGAAATAGTTGAGTACTTTCGGGACAGATTTTGAAAAAAAAGTTTTTTTTCCTGTTATGTTAGAAAAAGTTGAGTAAGGATTTTAAAGTTCATTAATGCTGACACAGAAACCAAAATGTTTCTACCTAACTAAGCACCTGTATATAAAAAGATTAAAGCTAGTAATGGGTTTAGTACTTATTGCCCACTATCCAAACTTCGGTCAAGCTTTGGCAATAATTTACCTTTGCCAACGAAGTGAGGTATTTGTATTCCATCGTGTCTGCTACTAGTGTCTGGACGTTTCACCTTGCATCTGTCTGATCAAAGTGCAATAAGAGCTCATTTGAACAAACATACACCATTTGAAACATCTATACGCTAAATTTTGGTCAACAATACACAAAAAGGACTCGTCGTATTTGAAACCATGATAAATTTTAATAAAATTGAAAAAAACTACCCTTATTGAGATGAGCAGGGGATGTTTCTAGTGTTTGATAACAAGTGCCACACACACCCGAAAAAGAATAAGATCACCCACCAAAAAAAAAAAAAAAACGGCAATTTTTTTTCTTTTTAAATCCATGCTTTCACTAATTGCAAATTTATGATTTGGATGATGACAGACGAATCAGACGAAAGCACTCGATCTGAATTAGTATTTGGTCAGTTTCTACGTCGGTTTGTCCCTGGGATTCGTTCTCTTATGAGAAAACAGGAAAAATTGCTGTATTGAGTTAGAACGACATTTTGTGTTGGTCGTGTTCAACCAAACTTGCATACACACATACGCACGTGCACATACACAATTATATATATATATATATATATATATATATGGGGCTGCTCAATTTTCTATTGAGTTACATCAGTGCTGAGCAAAATAATTTCCTACTAATATGTCTTCATTATTATCACATTCTCTCGGACATCAATCGTCCGTTTATTGGTACTTCATATACATATAAAAGGAAAGACAGTCGAGGTTTAATTTTGCTCGGTCCGAACTATTTACGGCAGTGAGTAAAACAACAGCGATGATCAGAAATTATATATATATATATATATATATATATATATATATATATATATATATATATATATAAGAAAAATTGATAGGAAATGCATTTATTCATTACCCTATGGTGAGACACGGATAACGCTATGTAGTTAGACAGTTGATTTTGTTCTCTATATAGATGCATAATTCCGTTATTTCTATCTATTTTTGATATTTCCAAGCCTAGCACAGCACAGATGGGCGAAATGGGGATTGTGTTTCGCCAATCAACAGCGTAAAGAAACGCCTGTCTGTCTAGAGAATTAACATTCGGAATACCTATTCATTCTTGAGTTCGATCGACAATATTACATAATTATCTCAGCCAGCAGTTGAGATTTAACACACACATACGTGTATGTGTGTGAGAGAGAACTATTGGGACTGAGATAAATTCAGGAGTAAAAGATATGGAGACTTTGTTTGTTAATTCATTAATTGACAAATCAATTAATTAGTATGCAATACATGTTCCTACCTTCAGTAGCATGTGTACTTTTTGGTGGTTAAAAGCTTAGGTTTTCATAGAGGATAAATTTAGCATAAAATGTTTTGCTTTCAGAGCAAAAATGGAAATCAAAAATGAAAATTGATGGCGAGCCATATTGGTGAGTCCAGACTGTTCTCAGTGTGCGAAAGAATCTATGGATGCTTGGTTGGATCTTTTGTTGGAAGCAGTCGTAGCAGTTATGGGTAATTTATTGGTTGTAATGGTCATGTCACGATTATTGGGAATCTAGGTTGTGGTTCAGTGATAGACTATTTGGGTATTTAGTAAGGTGATATAGGGTCCTTGCATATATATGTTTAGATTGGCAATGAGTGTATACATGCATGCATATCTAGATGAATATCAATGGTTGGGTAGAATTGAAGACGTATCAATAGTATGTCCGAGGATAGAGGATGAAGTATTGGAAATTGGTAGACTATGGGATCGAAGCTATCTCTAGTAATAGTCATAGTGATGTAGGATATTTTTTCACAAGAATTGAACATATACGTTGTTTCAATTTGATCAAGAGTTTATTTGATCAGAACCAATAAAAGTTTATATAAAAACCAATTGAAATTAGAAACATAAGTAATACGTATAATATGAAGCAAACAAAAACAAACCAATAATTCAAGGAAATTATCTGAATATGTTCATATATATTTATATCAAATTCGAATTTTCTTCCACCTTGAAAACAAAAGAAAAGGATGGATTTTTTTTCTTTTTTAAAGAACAATGATATAATTACTGAAAACCATCAGGGCAAGTTTTACAGTCTCAAAACGAAGGGCTGCAAAATATCATTTAAGGTCGAAACACATCTTTCTAATAAATTTCATATTATCGGAATCTTGAACCGATATTTCCGCTTTCAAACATTTTGATAACGGTAACAGGAAAAGCTTCACGGACTACGTTGACCTGCGCAGAGTGTATGGGTGGGGCTATACAAGTTTGCCCTTGAGCCTGTGCCTGCGGTTGTGCGATCTTACAACCTGCCAGTGAATACACTCAATGAATACACTCAAACTTATTTCTCTGCTCATGCCTCCTCCGCTCACGTGAGTTTGTTGAGGAAGACATAAATATGATTTTGTATTTCTGTATTGTTGAATGTGCAGTTATTCCTTCCCCGGGCAACACTGCGATGCCCGCTGCACACCAGCAGCAAACATTTAGTACCAGCAGGGAATCCTGGCGTTGACAGGGAAAAACAAACCTCGAATTCAGCAACATAAGCCATGAAATAATGCTCGAATGTATGCAGGAGTGTGCGTAGTCTGGTCAAGGTTGTGCAAGAAGTTATTTGATCCCTGGTCAACATTGAGAATCCTGGCTAGTGCATCTCTCCCTTTCCCCCTTCGCTCTCGCTCTCGCTCTCGCTCTCTCTCTCTCTCTCTCTCTCTCTCTCTCTCTCTCTCTGTATTTGTATATATATATATATATGTGTGTGTGTGTGTGTGTGTGTACACTCGTAAAAAAGTGTGAAATATCAATAATTTATCAAAGAACCGCTTACAATACTTCGATTGTTGATAATTACATTTGCTATTTAGAAATTCAAGTAGAGTAAAATGTGTTCACTAAAACTTATTGAAAGATCTTTTAATCATTTATATTTATTGGAAAGGAATGTTTGGGTTTCCTTTTGAAATAACTGACCTTTTGGAACATAAACCAAAAATGTTTCTAAAGATTAGAGAGCTCTTTTAAAATCCACTGCTGTCACGTCAGTTTTATCTTCGTCCAGTCTTCTTTGGTAATGCAAACTTGACATGGAACAGCTAAGGGAAGATGAATCTCGGGTTAGGTGGAATACGACAGAGGTTTCGAGAAGTGGAAGCCTCTTCTTGATAAGTCGCAGATTCTTGTTTATTCCTGATTCTGTCCTCTTACACTTGCTGGTAACCTCTATCCACGGACCTTCAACATTTTGTTGCTGCTGTCGCTGTTACGGATTGTTTTTATTGATTTTGACAGATGGGTCAGTGGGTTGGTTATTTGACTGTGAGCAGGGAGTTGGGTTTGAGTTAGATTGGCATTTTCTACGGGTTTTTTTTTCCTTTACTATTCAGCGATCGATCATTTGGCTTGTCAGTGTAAGTTAATAGATACAGAAGGGCGTCTTTGCTGGAGGGGTTACTTTACAACATTGGTTCTTAACCAGGGAAGCAAGTGACCCCCAAGGAGGCGTGAGTAATTTCACGAGGGAGCATGATGGGCCTGCAGGAAAGAGGTATGAATTTCTCTAATTGGGGATGGGGGGTTCTCTTGACAAGCATTTGCATAATATCGTGATGAACATAATATATTTTTCCCACTTATTTGCATTATCCACTAAGATCTGAAGAGGCAAGGTCCAACTGCTAAAGGTTGGGGCGTGGTGATAAAAAAAAGGTAATGGCCACGGCTCTACACTCAAATTCTTCATCCAGGAGCCAGTTTTTTTTTAAATACAGTTCTTTTACTTCTTTCATGTTTCCCCCTTTTTCCCATGTGCAGTGAGTGCAAAATGTATCCAATACATTTCAAAAAAATAATTTGGTAATTCTGTAGTTCTGTGATGCATCTGAACTACAGATTTCAAAGGGTCGATTTTTCCCCAGAACTCCACTAGTCGTGAAATGTTAGAATCTCAGCCGGTTTCGGCTAAAACGCGTAGTTTATCTTATTTTCCACCACTTACTGCAATTGTATTCAGTATAATGGCAACCGTGTCCATCATAGGTTCCAGTGACTATCGTGCGCGTGTTGAACATCATCAACTGCGTTGCAGATGGTTTCGTTTTGTAAAATTGGAAAAAAGTTATTTTTGCAGAAATTTGCTTTTGCATCTAAAAAAATCTTCTGCGGACAAACTTGCATTTTTTTGCATTTTGTAAAATGAATATTTTTTTCAGAATTTTGCTTCTTCTTGTGTTTTCTGTGCACAAACTTGCATTTTTTACATTCTGTCAATACAAACCTCTCCTTAAAACCAACCTACCTCCCAACCCTAGACAAATTGAGAGAACTTTTTTGTAAGGGGGAAAAACTGATCAAAACCTCTTTACCAACCTTCACGATCTCTCTGGCTGTCTTTTCTATATCCATATCTCTGCTCTTCCGCTGACTAACAGTGCAAAATTCACGAAAGTAAATTTTTTAAAAATACATTGTTTTCCACAAAAGAAGAAACTTTTTTCTACATACAAAAGGAGCAAACTTCTGCAAATTCTCCCTCCGAATTCGCAAAATTAAACCATCTGCAAAAAAATCAGGAACATGATGTTAAACGTGCGCGATAGTCACCAACAATTGCTATTACTTTAATACGATTGCGGTAAGAAAAAAGTCGAACATTTTTAGAAAATGAATCACTAGTTTTTAGCCGAAACTGGCTCAGATCCTACCGTTTTACCCCCCCCCCCCACACACACACAAAAAATTGACCCTTAAAGATACGTAGTTTAGATGCGTCACAGAACTGCAGTATTACGATCGGATACTTTTTGCATTCACTGCTCGTGACTATTGTCTTCTTTTTTTTCTCAGCACTCTCTGGTGACATTTTTTCTCTCCCTCCTTGGTCGCTTATCATTCTTTACAGCCACCCTCTCTTTCTTTCTTTAATTCCTTTTTGCTCTCACTTTCTTGTTAGCCTCTGATTATTTCTTCTTTTTTCTCTTCTACTTCCTCTTTTCCCCACTATTTCTGATTTCTTCCTTTGCTTCCCTCTATTTCTTCATTTACTACGAAAATATCACAGGGTTATTGTGACTTATTACTTCTCTGTCAAAACCTTCGCATAGGAGAATTATCATTATTATAAATTAATCTATTCGGAAAAAAACTTGGTTGTTAGAGTCACAACGTTTCAGCCATGGTACACTTCTGTTTTATTCAGATGTGTATCACATTTGGTAACTTGGAATTTTTAACCGAACTATTTAATCAATCCACGGGTTTAAATTGATTTCAATCCGTCGTCCACAGAGGATATCAGGCCTGATATTTACTAGTAGTAATGAGCTGTATGACTAGCTTGCTAATCATTGCTCCGTCTCAGTCTTTCTTTTTCGTCCTCTTGAGTTCCCATCGTATTTTCTCTCTTCTTGAATTTCAATACGTTAAATTAGTACGACACAAAGCCAAATAAAATGAAATAAGATTTCTAAAATTGAGTTGCATCAATTCCCCAAATGGGAAGGGTGTGAGAGTTTGCCTAGAAACATTTTCAAAACAAACGGTTGGGCATTCGAAGCCTTCGCTTTATCTGGGTTCGAAAACCAACTGCTGAACATGTTAGGAAATATGCAACGAACTGAACTACGAGGCAAGTCATGTTTTCCCCAATTCTCTTTTTCTGCTTTTATAGTTCCTATCTCTTCTTCTCCATTCCCCTCTTTTTAAACATTCTTTTTTCCTCCTTGTTGTTACCCCTTTCATATTCTCCTCCTCTCCTTGAAGATTCTTTTTTCCTCCTCTTCACTTTCATATTCATCCCCCTTCTCTTTCTCATATTCCTCTTCTTCTTCTCTCTTTTTTTCTTTTACATTATCGACTATAACTCATTTTCATACTTTCCTCATTCTAGCCTGTCATCTTGCCTTTTTTTTCGTTGATCAGTCATCGGGGTCTATTACTTTCTTTCAAAATGGTCGATTTTCGTTTGAACTACTTTTTGAAAGAAAATTCTGGCTTTACCCAGAGCCTAAAACGGTTACGGTAGTCCCCAAAAAGGCTGGCTGAATACGTGTGAAAAATTCATATTCACTCCTTCCCCCTATCCGAAAAACCCCATTGTGGTATGTCACGATAATAATGATCTGATTTCCATATATTTTTATATAATAGTAAAAGTCTGATTCGACCAACCCAATTTGGTATGCACACTCATTCGACATAGGATGAGATTTTGAAGTAAAACATACGACATACGACATTACTGGGACAACTATTACATTTTCTTTGAGTTTCCTCTATTAGCGCAAAATCAGTGAATTTATGAACCAAATCTTTTTCTCGATTCACTCTTTTTTATCCATGTTTAAAAAATTCGTGTCCGCAGGCAGAATTTTTCCCATCATTGACAATTAATACAGACGATAAGTTGGGGATGTAAATCTAGTCTTAGGTTCTCACCTTCTTATACGGTCTGTGACATCGTATATCAAGTAAGATAAAGCGTCTAATTTGTACACAAGAGAGAGGATCCATCTTTCTTGCAACCGGATACTTTAGAAAATCAATAACCAAATGGTCATCATGAGGATTCAAAACCAATGCTTACCAAAAGGGATTAAGAATCAAGGGAAACCAAGCTCAATGGTAATCAAAAGGGGACCAAAATCAACGGTTACCAAAAGGGGACCAAAATCAACTGTAACCAGAAAGGAACCAAAATCAACGGTAATCTAAATCAATGGTAACCAAGGTTTAGATACTAAACTCTTAGTTATTGTGGTCAGTTAAGCAACGAAGAAAAAGGAGCGAAATTTCATATTGTCTCTGAAAACTAAGACGAGAATTAACATTCAGGCTCTGAAATAATACGTCAAATAAATAAATAGGGGTCACTGATGGAATTAAAGGAAAAACCGATGATAGTTAAATCGTCAAAATGTTGTGAAAATAAACAGAATCGGTAGGAAGGAGAAAATGTTGAGTAAACAAAATCAGGATTGCTGTGTTGATAGAAAGCGCCAAGATTTACTGTTATAATGTCAAAATGTTTTTGTCAATGTCTTTTCTCTGTTTATTAAAGTCTTAGTCACATCGTTTGGATTCATTGAGCGTGTTAATATAGACAGGTGTTTTGGATCCGAGAGTAAAAACCCATTTGTATTCCATTTCAAGGGCAAATTCAGTAAGCATAAGGGGAATGGTTTTGCTTCTAAACTCAACATAAGGTTTTCGGGTTCATTTGAAGGCTAAATTGTAAATGCTAAATTTCAAATCAAATAATTGGGGATTATTGTTGTACGGTTTTTCTAACGTTCCCAGTCTGTGCTAGTAAAATATCCAATTGATAAATATTTATCGCAATATCTATCTCTAAATGAGTGTGCTTCTTTAAAAACCATGCAAATTTTCTTGAAAACCCAAGCTTTAAGCGAAGCAATGTTAAATGAAAGTGTCTATGTATGCATGTATGTCAAATTGCATTTGTTCCATAATTTGTGGTGACTTGTTGAAATGACAATGTGGTTGCGTCATTGTCAAACTCTCGCGTTGACTTCGTTTTCAATGAGTTTTAACACAATGAAGTACACAATTTCTTCGATACGATGAATATAATAGAATATATCTTGCTCAACCTTCAAAAATAATAAGATCCCATTAATCCTAAAGAGAAGGGTGTACAACCAATGCATCCTCCCAATAGTCACTTATGGAGCTGAAACATGGAACTTAACCAAGAGACAGACCCGTAAATTGAGAACCATGCAACGTGCACATGAAAGAATTATGCTGGGCCTCACATGGAGAGACCACAAAACAGCACAGCACATCTGGGAAAAGACAAGAGTTAGAGACATCATAGAATCCATAAAAAATCTCAAATGGCGGTGGGCTGGCCATGTTGCAAGAATGGCTGACAATCGATGGACATCACGACTCACAACATGGATTCCCCGAGACCACATGCGCAACCGAGGCCGGCAAAATGTTAGATGGAGAGACGAGCTAGACAAGTTCAGGAAGTACTGGCTCCGTGACGCCCATGATAGAGAAGTGTGGCAAATCCTGGGGAAGGTCTATGTCCAACGACGGACGCTAAAAGACTGATGATGATGATGATGATGATGATGATGATGTATTTCTAGGTGAGAAAATTAATAGATTTAAAAAAGGATCGTTTTGAAACTGTTCTTGGTAATGTTTTGTTTGTTTCAAAGTTAAAAAGGTGTTTTATTTATTTATTTATTTATTTATTTATTTGTGAACATTGAATATTATTTCTATATAAGAACAAGTACGTACATTATCTATCTTCTCCGCGATAATCACCGTACTGCTAAGGATGTCAGTAAAACAATTGATGACGTAACCCTCTAAATAGTACATCATTGATAATCTCAAATAAATTTCTATTTCGACGATGTTTCCGTGGATCAGTGGATTGAGGTGTTCGGCTTATTACCAGTAGATCTTTGGATCAAATCCACCCAGGAAGACTCATTCATTTTTCTTGCTTTCGTGGTCGGTTGCTGATTTACTCTTTGGAGATGTATTTTTTCTGTTTTTTTTTCTTTCTTATTAATGCTCCCGTGGGTCAGTGTTTTATGGTGCTCAGATGGATACCAGTTGATGTTGAGACCTAATACACCAGGACGCGACACATTTTTTTTTCATTTGCTTTTGAGGTCTGTAGATGATTAACGATTAAGCTGGGCAGTCTTTTTCTTTTTCTTTTTTTTTTCTCTCTCCTTGCTTTCAAAGTTTGTGGAGAACTATCTCTTAGGCCGAGTGGGCATCTTTCTCTCTTGCTTGCCTTCTTGCTTGCTTTCTTGCTTGCTTTCAAGACCAGTGAGGCGGATCAACTATTAGGCTAAGTTTGCCTTTTTCAGTCTTTCCTTCTCCCTTGCTTTGAGGCTAACCATTAGACTGTAGGTGTTTTCCTTATTTCTTCCGTTAAACTCCTTCCATTGCGTTTTGACTTTATTTTCGTAGATAACAACAATGACGAATAACAATGACCAGACCAAAGACCAGTGACGTTATAGACAAATAACAGTGGTACAATGACGTACGCTGAAACTGTTGACGAACTCACTTCCACTGCTAAAGCCCAACTGCGTCGATATTTTTTTTACTAAAGTTTACAAACTGTATTTAGAGGTGCTACTGATGAAGGAGTTGAAATGGGACACGAAGTTTTGGAATAATATTGTATGGAGAAAACAATTCCGTAAACATTAGAGATTTTAATGAAACAAGGGAGTTTCATCCCAGCACAACCAAGCTTGTCTTTTTTATTATCATAAATTAATTCATTACTGTATCAGCTTTTTTAGGGCTGTGTTAAAAATATTTTGGCTTCATTGAAAACATCTATACTTGCTGAATTACTTAAAATTATTTTGTCCTTAGATTCAGGTAATTGTCTCATAATATTAGGAAGGTAATTGAATCGATTGAAATATTATGATATATCAAATAGTATCAGGGAGACTTAATAACTAAATGTTTTTTAGATAAATTGGTTTATAAAGAATGAACGAGATAGGTAGAAAGAAAAATAGGTTCGATTTTTGAATAGTCCAACAATAAAATTTCGAATGTAACCGATTAACTTCAGTACCAGTCTGAATGGGTGTTTAACACGAAACAGATTTAAATTTGTCCCTAGATGTACTCATGTTTTAATATTTGATATTCTCTCTATACTGACATCAAGACCTCTACTAATAAACAAAATATCGATTTCAAAAAAGTATATGTATATTTATTTTACATATATATATATATATATATATATATATATATATATATATATATATATATATATGTGTGTGTGTGTGTGTTTGTATAATGAATAGTGTGATTTTTTTCCTGTTCCCCTTCTGCTCGAAGGTAACAATTTTGCCAATGAAAAAAATTCCAACCCACCATTTGAAACAATGGACTCAACCACTGAAATGAGTTCCGTAGTTTCTTTTATTTGATCATCTCTAAGAAATTTAGATATATCTGTAATATTTCCCACAAGGATTGTGCGTGTGTGTGTGTGTGTGTGTGTGTGTGTGTGTGTGTGTGTGTGCGCACGTGCGGGTGTGCGTGCAAGTCATGAAGAGTCAGATCATGACTGATCGCAAAGTTCCGTCTTTATTACGACCCATCCCCAACCCCATCCACCTCATAATCCGAACAGACACCCACGTCTAATCTAACACCCAGATGTCACCGAATTATACTTTAAAAAATGCAACTAAGGAGTTCAATCTTTTTGGCAGCAGCTCTCTCTCTCTCTCTCTCTCTCTCTCTCTCTCTCTCTCTCTCTCATACACACACACACACACACACACATACACACATCTCCAATGACCTACGTTCTGCCCGACAGTGTATCGCCAACCTATTCCCATCCACCTGGTTACCGGGTTGCTCTCGACAGGTGGTTTTCCATCCGACGACATTATTTGCGGGCGTCATTGTTCAAGATCTGCCCCCCTTACCATTCCCATACACGGCGCTGTCACAACACGCACCTTGTTTTGTCTAAATTCAACACTAATAACAATAAGATGAAAACGAAGTGCAAATCTAGGAGCGATGTAATTTCAGAACTCTTTTAATTTCCCGGTGTCCGCACCTTGCTTTTGGCTATGTGGCGCCGGCGAATTTTCTTGGCCTCTCCGCTACTCGATTCATAGCTTGGACGTCCTTTTCAGCTCTGATGAGTTAAAATTTTGATACTAGCTGATCGAATAGAGTCTATAATATTATTCTGCTTGTTCCTACCGGAGATATCAGATGATTGATCTGGGTTGAATACAACGGGTTCAGAATGTAACTGATTCATCTAAAAAAAAGTTCGTTTAAAAGAATACAATAATCAAAAAAAATAATGAAACAAGATTTAAACATTGGGAAGATACGTGCACAAACGGTTAAAATTATGTTAATATGGAGCTGAAACATGGAACCTGACCAAAAAAAATGACCTTCAAACTAAGAACCATGCAACGTGCACATGAGAGAATCATGCTCAACTTCACATGGAGAGATCATAAGACAGCAAAGTATATCAGAGGCTTGAGTCTGAGATATATCTGTTAGAAAAACTCAAATGTCAATGGGCTGGTCATGTTGCAATAATGTCAGACAACCGCAGGACATCACGAAACACTACGTGGATCAAGTCCATGGCTGTGGCCGACAGGAAGTAAGATGGTGTGATTAGCTAGATAAATTCAGGAAGTACTGGCTCTGTGACGCCCATGATAGAGAGGTCAGGTGAATCCAGAGGAAGGTCTATGTCCAATGATGGACCCTAATAGACTGATGGTGATAATAAGAATGATTGAATAGACCTTTTGAAATGCATCGGATACTTTTTGTACTCTTTATATTTATTGTATCATACCTTATTCATCATCATCGCCATGGTCTCTCCGATTTAATTCAATCGAGGAGATGATAAAAAGAATTTTTCTAGAAATCAAAAAACCTTTTACTTTGAAACCTTCCACTGAGACCATTGAGTATGTATGTCAAGTTTGGTTGGGTGAATCAGACTTTTAGAATTATATACAAATTGATGGAAATTATTTTCCAAAAATCCAAGAACTTCCAACTTTGAAAACTTTCTGTATGTTCCTGTATGCATATAACATTTGGTTTTGCTGCATCCATCTCAAGTTGGTTGTTGTCTGTTTTCATTTATGTACGTGGATATTTTCTTTTAAATCCTGGCACTGGACTCCGTTTGATCTCTGCATCAGAATTAAAATAATGCACGATCTGAAATATCCAAGTTTATAGAGGCCACGTGATACTAAGTCAGTAATAAAACCTCTAGAGAAAAGTGCTTCCCAGCAAAAAAAAAAAAAAAAAATTGAAAATTGCAAATGAGACTAAATTCTTACGAAATCAAGTTTTCAAGAGCATTCTTCATTGCTCAAGATGACAATCTCAGAGTTTGAAAAGAGAACAAGTGTCACTTGTAACTCAGAGATAAAGGATGGTCATGATTCCATGAATTACAACATTTCTCTGCTATCTGGGATGGGAGCTTTGCTATGAAACCTTTCCCAAACCGAAATATCGTAAAGAAAAGAAAGAATTGCAATTAAATTATATCAGAAACAATTTTGACTGTTTCCAGACCCCATGATAACCTTACATGAGATTACAGTGTTGTAATGATTGTAGGAATTTATGACTTAAATGAAACATAAGTTTAGGGCAGGTTTGCAGGATTTTGGAGTGCCTACAAAGAACTATATGATAGAAAAATGAATGAGGGTAAGCAGTCGAGCATGTTGTTGCATTTCAAGCCTTCTACACCAACCACAGCAGATGACGAACCTGAACCTTCGACATCAAGACAGGCTTTTGGGGGGACTGCGAATGTTCTAATTTTTCCCACATAAATTAATGGTAATTGATTCTTCGTTTTATGCTATTTCGAATAGTGAGAGAAAACTGTAATAATGTGAGTATTTTGTGAGAGCAAAATGGCGTAAAACTTTCGAAAAGCGAGGGGAACCTGTGTTAGAACTGGCATCTTCGTTACCTGAATTTTGAACTATATTCCACTATTTGAAACCGTCAAACAAAACTGTCAGTAAAACTTCCAACATAGATTTCTTCAGTTTCTATTCTGGCTGGCTGACTAACTATCTATCTGTCAATGTGTCGGGCGTACAGACCACATCAATTGAGCTAGAAGGCTGAAATCTTAATAATTTACTCTTTATTATGTCTAGAAACAATGTTTTTCTTATGTTACTTTATGCTAAATTGGTCCCGTTTATTTTTTTGTCCAGCAGCAGTCACGATCACCCTCTTTTTTTAATTGGTCAACCTCAACAACGTCATGCTGCCAAAAGACATAGGTCCTTTGTTGGTTTTCTATTGTATTATTAAGCAAACCCGTTAATTTTCAATTAGTTCTCTTCATCTTATTGTTGCTTTTTATTGCAACGTTCTTGGTCGAATATCATCCAACTGTTAAAGTCAAGAAAGTGAAAATAGAATAAGAACTTTCCTACAAGACTTGAACCCGCATCCCATACCCTTTTTTCTTTGGGAAATTGGAACGATGCCTCGACCTATTTGGTCACAAGATAGCAAAGGTAAATGGTCAATCTTTTTTGTGGAATTCCCTCAACGTTGAAGAAGTACCTTTTATATACGTATGTATGTGTAGGGATGGACAAATGGACAGGGCTGGGTTAAGTTAGTTTAGGGTTTTAGCATATGTTGTAATTGGACTTCAAATTGAGAAAATGCACATCAGTATCAAAACACATACATCTTTTACTTTCGAAATAGTTCATTTTTTCATTTGTTGTACAGCCAGATAATAGAGTAAATATATCTCACATTTCAGTGACAGTATTACTTTTTTTGTTTTGTCCTCTGTGCAGTGGCTATGACTTCAGTTTCAAATACCCTCGTATTTATGTACTATATATGTATCACGTAGATACCTAACTTCCATTAATTATTGAGTTAAGATTAATAATTCAATTAAAGGTGATGACCTTAAACATTCAATCGTTCATGAAAGTTGAATGCAGTATAACACTATTACATGAAGCAAATGCAGATTCGCTACATTAGAATAGCTTGATAGCTTGCAAGTATTCAGTGCAGGGCCCTGGAAACTGCAGGGATATGCTATTTTTTGCTATGTAGTGAATCTGGCGCTGTGGCTAGATGAATGTTCAATCGTTCATTTTCCAACAAAACTGGACACTATCTGAAAGGGAAAAAATAGATGAAGATGAAGTCAATCACGGAAAAAGTCAAATATGATCTAAAAACGAAGAGAGACAAAAATGAAGGGGACATGCAGACAATAAGCCTGGTTGCTGTAAGTTCAAACTCCAATCTTACTTCTATGATAATTACTGCAACTTTTGTATTGTGTGTATATTAGATAAGTACATAGATATGTAGGACTCAGTTGGTGAAAGAGCCTCCGAGTAATCACAGGCTCGTAATTTCGAATCATGATAGTGATATGTTAATATCATATATGAGTTCGGTTTAAAGTGAAAGGATAGACTAATGGTGAAGAGTTTACTCCCCTAAAATAGATGAGGACTGTTCTTTATATTGTTGTTGTTGTTACAAGAGAGAAACGAAGTCAACCTAAACTTAGACTGGAGTTTGCCACAAAACGACGAGTGACAGTTGTTTTTTCTCTTTAAGGCTAATCTCCCTTTAAAAAAAAATGTCTGCCAAGTGGAAAGCTCACTTTTAATATCTTCCAATTCGCTTCGCCCCACAGCTGATATGGTCCAGCCAATGTCTGCCCACATCAACTTGATTTGGGCTAATTATTAGAGAGCAAGGCATTGGAACGTGTGTAATGGATCTTTCCCAAAGAATGTCTCTCTCTACCCTTGAAGTGGTTTAAAAAAATAAGGACAACAAAGTTCTTTAGGAAGGAATAACAATGACAACACTATCACAGAGTTGTGGTTAACGAAGTACTCTAGTAGAACATTATTATTTTAACGAGTTCAATCTTCACAGAGCTCCTCGCATTAATGACATTGTGTCCAACCGAGCTAAGTTTAGTATATGTATGTCCCTTGTCAAAGTTGACAAAGGGTATCACAACTTTTTACAAAAAGTCTATAATTTGGAGAAGGGTCTTTAATATTCCAAGAGATTTTAGGACATTTGTTGCTTAGGTTATTAAAACAAAGTTTTAACTGGGTCATTCTACAGACTTCTTCGGGTTCACTCTCACAGGTATTATGCATCACGCCTGAAGTTCGAATGTCCAAAAACTATTTCAACCTTTTTTTTACAGTTCTTCGATCCTGGGTCGCAGGATCATTGAGTACCGTTTTTGAAGCCTTTGGTATGACACTGCAGTGGATTGAACCTCAGACAGCCAAACCGGAAGCGAGCATTCAACTTCGGCGATCGGTCTTTAATCAATAAATCGCATTTTCCTACTTGAAAAAACAAAAACGATTATATTTTCTTATTTTCGTTAATTTTTTCCCCTTCCTTTTCATTCTTTGTGTTTTTACTATCAGCCAAGATGTCCATTCTGTCTTTTTCATTACCCGTTTTCACCATTTTATATCTATACAAGTATAGCCTGCTCTCTGAAAATTCACTTTTCGCCACTTTTTAGTCCTTTGGAAAAGAAGGCAGAAGCGAAAGTAACGTTCAGCGTTTGTTTTGCAGCAAGCTGTTATAAATGCAGCGCGCACACTCTTCTATCTCTGCTACGCCCAGCCTGTTATACCTTCCACCACATCAACCCCCAATGACCCAGCCCAACATACCATTATCAACAATTTCTACTTTCAGATACCGGGAACACCTCTATTTTTATTTACTTTCACGGTATATTTCTCCCCTTCATTTAATCTTTTTTCCCCCACTCATTAACACTTATTTTGTCAATAGATTTATTTTTACTGTACGTTCTATCAATTTAGTTCTCCGTTTCTTTTCATGGTTGCCTTTTATTTTCTTTTTCAAGCTTTGTTCTGTCTTCCAAAAAATCTTTTTTTTTCAAACTTGAATTATAATTATTCCATCCTTGTACATTTCTCTTGCTTCCAAATTTTGTATTGTCATTACGTAATGAATAAAACAAAACATCTCCTCCCATCCATTCTTCCTGAACCTCTTCCTGTGTTGTCAGCGATACCCGTAAACAATTTTCTTTTTCTTCTGGTCGGTCATTTCAGTTTGTTTACAAGATAAAAGCAATTCCTGCACATTTTGGCGTTTGCAAATTCTCAGACCGTTCCCAGAAATGAAAGAAATTCAAGAATGATTCAGCAGATATTTTCTATTTTTGTCGCACAACAACGTGTTCATCTTAATTTATCTCCTGTGATCTTTTGGAAGATAGTAAAAGAAGTTTTTGAAACAATTAAGAAGGTTATTAAACATTGTTTTTGAAATTCGTTTATTAATTCAACTTGCTGCGTTACTTAGTCATTTTGGAGATTTTAATTAAAGTGGCCAATTTTCAGCCAGATATAAAAATACCAATTCTTTTAACGTACAAAAAATCCGAACAAAGCAAAAGTGTGTAAAAAAATCTCTTGTTTTTTTCTTAGGAGTGGCCTTTTATTTTGGATGGAAGATATTTACTCTCTTTGAATGTCAACATTTTTCCGGTAACGATTCACCTGTCAGTTATTTATTGAACTTACTATAATCAAGTAAACATCAGAAGAGAATCAAATTGCTGTTTTTACAGAAAAGTAATAAACAACTCGCAATGATATTTGAATATGTTCTGAACTGCAGAACAAATGGTCAGCTCAGGGCTGACCCGAGGGTTCCAGGTGCTCCGGGGATAGAGGCGTATCAAGGGGGGGGGACACATGTCCCAGGCGCCACCTGAAGAAGACGTGACTAAGCAGTTTGAATCTAAGTAAGACAATCCATTCTCGGATACTGAAAAATCATTATAATTGCGAAGCATTGGGATCAACAGATTGTTACATCATTAGGTAAAAAATATAGTGCTGGGGTGCCACAAGACCTCATGGTGCTACTGGCAGTAAGATAATTCTCCTGTGTTAACTTAAGATGTAACCTAAAATTTTGTGCAGAATTTATTAAATCTGATGCTCTGATTACAAACGTGAAAAGTTGTCCTTTATCTGCGTTAACTTTCATCGGGTGTCAAGAACGGATTGACCAACATGGTCTTCCGTTCAATTCAATTCCTCATTAGACATATCGTAACCAAATGTCAAAAGTAGTGAGATACGTGAAAGTTGATTTTGAGGGGAAAAACGCCCATGTTAAAAAGGCCTCTCTTGATTTAAGGGGCCAACACTAGGGTTCCTGAGGGGCATGACAAAGTGGACTAAGGAAAACTTTAAAACAGGACATCTCAAAGTAGGGGCTGTGACTTCATGCAAGATAAAGTAATGAAAATTAGGGTCTGCTGAAATATTTTTAAAATTTTAGAAGAGATACTCCAACATACCCTCCCTCTGAAACCCTGGCTATTGTGAGCATTCTGACTTCACATGATGTGGAATCAGAATGCTCACAATACCCCACATCAGATAATTTTCTTATTCTGTTTTTATTTTGTTTGATAAATCTCATTTTTCAAAAAGGCTTATTTCATTCATTGAATGCATCAATGTTTTTCATACGATATCAGCCAATTTTGTTCAGTTGACCTTCTAGAAATGCAAATAGATGGACTGATGCTCTAGCACATCTTTTCATCCAAACAAAACCACAATAAATCCAAATAATTTTCTGAAATGCTGGGATGAATTATTACCATTATTTTATTGGGTTTTAAGTAATATTTTCATTCCAGCTTCATCATTATGTTTTGGCTGACATGTTTTTGTCTTTTGTTAGACTCATGATTAGTATATATATATATATATATATATATATATATATATATATATATATATATATATATATATATATATATGCTTGTGTATGTATGTGTGTATATATATATATATATGTGTGTGTGTGTGTGTATACGTGTGTATGTATGTATATGCGTGTATATGTGTATATATGTATGAATATTTGAAATTATAAGTATGTACACATATATGTATACTTATGTATAAGTATAAATTATGTAAGTATGAATATATATATGTGTGTGTGTAAATATGTGTATGTATATATGTGGGAACAATAGGGGATGAGACGGACTCAGAAGTAAGAGTGTATGGAGACTTTGTTTATTAATCAATTGATCTATAAATGAATTAATTAGTGTACTACATATGTTTCGGTAGGTGTTCCCATATTCAGTAGCGTGGTGTGTGTGTGCGTGTGTGTGTGTGTGTGCGTGTGCGTACCTTTCAGTGGTTGAAAGGTTTCCGTAGAAAATAAATTTGACATCAGTTATTTTGCTTTGGAAGTAAAAATTGGAATCAAGGAGGAAGATTCCTCTAGGGTCATGATGATGTTAGGGACTTCGTTCTATCTATGGTGAAGTCTGTGTTGGTCTGTGGCAGGACATAATAGTAGCAGCAATAGTAAGTCTCGGAGAGGCCATGAGATGCAAGCGTTGTGAGATATTGGCTTAGTAATAAATTGTGTTGGTAGGTTGGGGATAGTATACATGGCAGGATATATATATATATATATATATATATATATATATATATATATATATATATATATATATATATATATATATATATATATGTATGTATGTATGTATATATATATATATATATATATATGTGTGTGTGTCTGTACGTGTGTGTATATATATATATATATGTGTGTGTGTGTATGTGTGTGTGTGTATGTGTGTGTGTGTATCTAATTAACTATATGAGTGTGTGTGTGTGTGTGTGTTTGTTATTAAGAAATTGATATATGATCCGACAGAATGATTATAAATTGCGTTATATCATATCGGAACTCTCATCTGAAATGATCTTCGTTAATTACTCGGTATATGTATTATTTGGCCTAGACAACTTTTTTTTTAATTTTCTTTAATTGTTTATTCTATGTACGTCTTTATATATAGAGAGAGAGGCGGACAGATATATATATATATATAAATATATGTATAGAGATCTCTATATATAAATATATATTGATATCAATATATAGATATATATTGATATCAATATATAAATATATATTGATATCAATACAAATATATATTGATATCAATATACACAGAGAGAGAAATTGATATCTATGTAGATAAATGAATATATATATATATAGGAAGATATCTTATCTTCTTGTCTAAGACCCGCCCAAACACTCACGGAGACAGATACAAGTACTCTGACCTCCCCCTCGCACAGACCTTTTCAAATACAGATGCAAACCCAGTCCCTCTACTCCTACTAAATAATATACAGCGCAGGAATATTCTCACTTTTCTCCTCAACCTCAAACATGTGAATAGCTCAGAATTTTCTCTGCACCGCTACAAGTTTATGTGGAAAAGATGGCTGGAGCCTGTAGAAATGCATCGGGTAATAAGAATAATAATAAAGATTCCAGATATGTAACTCCTGCTTTTCTCTAGGTTTTTCTCTTCATCTTCCAATCTTTATTCTCATCAACATCTCTCTCTCTCTCTCTTTCTGTATATATTCTCTCTCTCTCTCTCTCTCTCTGTCAGTAGATGTAGATTTAGATATATACTGAGAAAATTAAAAAAGAAAAAAGAAATTAAAAAAGAAAAAGCTGAAAATTAGCTATAGTTTTAAGGATAATTTTGATAAGTACATAACAAAACCTAACTATAAAGTAGTCAGAAATATACCAATGGAGAAAGCATTGATAAACAAGATTGCGATCGTACAAACCGGAGCGGGTGCCCTTTGCAAAACAAATGTCTCAAATCGAATATTGTATACCAAGCTGGAATATCAAACCAAGAGAAACCCTTAGAAGTGAATTATTGCATAGGAATACCAAAAACACCCTTTAAACTAAGATTATCCAACCATATATTATCATTTACAAACGAAAAATACAAAAACAGTACATCACTGTCGATACACTATTGAAGATTAACCTATAGCAACCACAAACTCAAAGTAGAATGGAAAATATTGAAACAAACACACATATGCCAGAATATTGAAACCCCTTGTTACTTGTGCCAAGAAGAGAAAATTGAAATCCTCACGTTTGCCAATAGAAACAAAAAAAAAAAACAAGAAACAGAATTATCAAGTAGAAAAAAATGAAGTAGCATTAAAATGAAGGCACCGCTCAAAATTTCTTCTAAAAAATATGATTTAACACCTCAAATATAGGTGTACTAAAATATATACGAAAAATCAACCAAATTGACCAAACCCAGAATGATTAAACAAACAACTAAGTTCAAGTCAAAGTGAACCCTATTTCTTGGGGGACAGATTTAAGTGAGAATAAAATACTTTCAGAGAGGAAACATACCACAAAGAGCTGATGGTTTAACAACATTATAATGAAGAAAAGGCCTAGACTATATCCTGCTAGTTTATAATTCATAAATGCCAATAAGCACAGTATCTTCACTAAATAAAACAAAAAAACATAGCAAGCAATGACCAACCACTAAACAAAGAAAAAGAAAAAGAAATAAATAGAATAAGAGGAAGATCCTATAACTTTGCAAAATAAACAACACCAAAAATGTCCTGAATAGGAATTAAAAAAACCGAATCATTCGCCTGAAGAAGCCAAAACAGGGCAGAAACATAAATGTATTTGTGTAGCGAATCCTTACTTCATTAAATACAAGCAAACATGCACACACACACACATACAAACACACACACATATACATACATATATATATATATATGTGTGTGTGTGTGTGTGTGTGTGTGTGTGAGTATGAAGCCATTTTGAATATCTTGAGAACCGTTTGATTGGCCTTGACATAACTTGACAACCAGTTGGAAGGGATTTCACTGCTTATGCGTGAACCAACACTATTCCTAGGGGTTACTCACTCAGCAGTGAAACATTATTGAGTGTACTTTGCGACCGTCGCTTTTACAATGACAAATCCTGCCAATTCTATACGTCTTTCACGTGATTTTCAAGTTGAACATCTCATTATCCAGATCTGCCAGCCCCCCCCCCCCACACACACACACACCTGCAGTCCTGATTTGTCTCTTTGCGTCTTTTCGCCGTTAAAAAGTGGAAGGAGCGCGAGAATAAATGTGTGAGGTCCCATTAAATGGCTGGATTCTTTCGGGAAAGAACTCGTTTATTATATCAACAAAGATATTCATAAACACATGGTTACATATGTATAACTTTTATCATAATTATCAAACATATGCGCTCGCTCAACCATACAGATATATCAAAGAATTTCGAAGAATTGTTCGTAATATTTAACTGAATAAATGATAAAGACCTGGCTTATTTGTAATATCACGACGTGTTTAAAATACACATGTGCAGTACCAAGGATTTATTTTTTTTAATTATCGTATATATTCGTGAAAGCGAATAATCACCCTAAGATGGCAAGCCTTTGGTAGAGCAAGCTCAAACTTCAAAAACAAGTCGATCCCTATAATCCTAAAAAGAAGAGTATACAACCGACACATTCTCCCAACAGTCACTAATGCAGCTGGAAGTTGGAACCTAACCAAGAGATAGACTTGCAAACTGAGAAGCATGTAACATGAGAAAATCATACTCAACCTTACATGGAGAGATCACAAGACAGCAAAGCATATAAGGAAGAAAACGGTAGTCATAAACATCATACAATCTATTGGGAAACTCAAATGGCAAAGGGCATTGCAAGAATGGCAGACAACAGATGGACATCACGACTCACAACATGGATCCCCAGAGATCACATGTGAAACTGAGGCCAGCAAAATACAAGATGGGGAGACGGACTAGACACATTTAGAAAATACTGGCGTGCGACGCCCACGATGGAAAAGTGTGGCAAATCCTGGAGAAGGTCTATGCCCAACGACGGACGTTAAAAGACTAATAATGATGATGATGATGATGATGATCACGATCTCGTGAATAGGTCGACCCTTGGTATACTTGCTGTAAGTATTAAATATTTAATTTTTGAAACCAAGGGTTGCTTTTCATCCGTCCCATAATCTTTAAATTTCAACCACACAAAATTATAACTGGTAATTCTTTAATTCAATTTTTTGCCTCAAAATTTTTTTTCTTCATAACTCGACCTATACACGAGTATATACGGTATTTCTCTCCGTTTCGAAATGATCCCATGAAATTGCACACGTACACATATCTGCATTGATATGCACGCATGGCATGCGTGTGTACGTGTTGTTTATTGCACAAAACATGAATGCATATTTCGCTATTATTTATCATAAGTGCATCAGTGCGACTCTCTGTTCCACAGTGGGGATGATGTGAGGTGGTGTTTACACGAATTCGAAGGTGTTTATTTATCTGAACCGTACCACGCATCGTCATCTTTTGATGTTGCCCGCTTTCCGCTCATCATCAGGTAAAGATGCGTGTCTAACCTGTTTTAAGAATCACCGCACGGAAAATGCCAGGGACTTCAAAGGGAAAACGATGACTCTATGAAACGAATGAGCTGCGTTGATGAAACCCCGTAAACAAACACTTAGCACAACCTGATGCAGCAATCAACTTCTTTTTTCTTTCCTTCTTTCTTTCTTTCTTTCTTTCTTTCTTCTCTTCTTTTCTTTCTTTTTTTTCAAATTTTTTCGAGGATATGACGTAAATAGAAGGACTAATGTGTTTGCCGGGACAACAGAGATGTATACACATACGTAGCCTTTATATATATATATATATATATATATATATATATATATATATATATATATATATATATATATATATATATGCAGCAAGTTGAGTTGCGCTGATGAAACTTTATAAACAAACACTTAGCACTATCTGATGCAGCAATCTTACCCTTTTTCTTCTCTTTAATTTCTGAGGGATATGAACCAAATAGACACGCACTTATGAGTCTGCCATTTCTAAGCAGTGTTTCCAAGCAGGGTTTGTTATTCATAGCTAAAACTATATTTTAAAATAGCTAAAATCGGCTAGTTTTCTCAATTTTCCAGCCAACTTTATAGCCAGAAATATTATATATACTCACGTAAAGCCTACTTAGCAAATAAAACAACTATACTCTAAGACTCTACAACGAATTATTAATGAAAATAGTACATCTTCTTTTATTCATTATTATTATTATTCAATGGACAGATTTTCGGTTACCGTAGATTTGTATCGGCTAAATTAGAAAAAACAACCAGCCTGATCTCGCTAAAAATGGCTGATTAGTGAATTCTGTGTCTAAGAGTGACAGAAATGTGGGAAATATGTCGGTCTTTTAACTCCTACGTGAGTTGACAGTTCTAAGAACGGGGAGAATCTCATGTTGAGACTATGTTTGAATACCTTGAAAGAAATAAGCAGTGTTCGTAACGAAGGAAGTTAGTTGTTATCTTAATAAGATAGTGGATAATAAGAGAGAGGAAATTTATTTAAAAAAATCATTTCTTTTTTACGTCACGCTACGTCATATTCTTTTTTTTTAATCAATCCTAGAGATTAAAAAAAAGAACACACCGTTTCCAACATCGAGTGAGCAAGTATGAGGAAAATTCTTGAAAGAAAACCAGAAGTTAACACATGAGTTATATTGCGTTGAATAAATTGAATTGTTTATATCTGTTGAATTGCATCATTTTTAACATCGAATGAGTGAGTATGTGTAAAATTCACGATAGGAAAACAGGAGTCAATATACAAATAATAGTGTTATTGCTTTGAAAGAATTGTTTGTATCTTTCGAATGGTCATTTTTTCGAAGCAGTTAAAAAAATGACACCGGCTGATTTTGACACTGGATATAAACGAACAACCCTTCACTTTCTGACTGTTTGTTGACCCATAAGACAGCACAGTATATCAGAGAAGAGACGGGGGTCCGAGATATCATAGAATCCATCAGAAAACTCAAATGGCAATGGGCTGGACATGTTGCAAGAATGTCAGACAACCGCTGGATATCGCAATTGACAACGCAGATCCCTAGAGATTATGATAGAGAGGTCAGGCGAATCTTGGGGAAGATCTATGTCCAATGACGGACGCTAACAGGTTGCTGATGATGATCACGACGATAATGATGATGATGAACACCACACGAACTGCATAAGTTCCCAGAGCCACTTCATCGGCAAATTTGGGACCTGCATCCCCGACCCAATGAAAATTATTGTTGACTTATTAGAGGTATGAATCCCTCCTACCCACTCACATCAAGAAATAATTTAAAATACCTCTGGTAAATGCTTCATGTAATTTAACATGAACGTGTTTTTATACTTGAAGATTAAACTGAAGTTATTTAGACATTTTAGATCAACGTTCATTGTTCCAGTGTGATATTAGGCAAACATGCTTTAGAGAAAAATGATTTTTGCTAAAGTGGCACTGAGGAATCCACTGAAAACCAAACTCACGATCGTCCATGACGGAGGGTGTTTCACTTGACGTGCGGCAGCTTTGATCATTGAGCCACTTGAAGTCATAAATAAAAATTAAGCCCTTAAACCCATTCCATATATCGATCTTTTCTGCACCACGTTTGCTATCAACTGTTAGTTTAGTATCAATTGGGCATTATTTTAAATCCCATTTCATTCATTTTATCAAATGAAATATGGTAAGTCATGATTATTGATTTTTTGCTACTCTTTACCTTCATCTTAATTGTTCTTGCTTTTTATCGCGACTTAATTCAGGCAGGATTCCCATCAGCAGTGAGTAAGTAAATAAATTAACAGATTGAAGAATAAGTTCCAGGCGAGAATCGAACTTAAAACCATATATGCCAGAAGGTGGCTTGCTTAATATGCCATCACCATTACCACTGAACAACTTAAAGTACAAATCCAGATGAAACTTTTAAACTCAGTCCCTATCCCGACTTCTTCTGCACCAGGTTTGTTATTAATTGGTTTTTCAGTATCGGTAATCCAACTTCATTTTATTTTATTAGATGAATCGTGAATTCGATTCTCACCTAGAACTTATTCGTTATTCCGATCTGCACTGTTAATGTATTTACTCTTTGCTGAAGTACTCGAATAAAATTAAAAGTTCTATCCATGTTCAAACAGAGTAGGATAGAATAATCATTTACATTCTTATACAAGTTTATATCTATACCTGTTATTGCATATGTATTTATATACACACACATATATATATATATATATACACTCACACATTGTATATAAGTGGTGACTCCGAATTTCATGTCAGTGAGTGCAATTGCCGGGCTATCAACTACCCCTGCTAAGGTGCTTCCAATATCAGGGTGTTCAGAGTCACGTGGGGGTGGCGGCTGGTGTGATGCAGAAAGCGTTTCAAGTAAGATCTTCATACTCTGCTTAGAAGAAAAATTACCATCATCACCTTCCACCAACAACGCAAACTACTAAACAAAAGATCATAGCTCATATCAAAATACAGTAATGAAAACCGATTTCTTCTGCGATACCAAAACCTACACCATGGCTCTAAAGATTAAACATTGCCGTAAAGCATAAATTAATAACTCCTGGTTGGAAAAATGTTTTTTCATGAATAATAGTCAAGATATCAGTAATAGCGATAATAAACAACTCAACCCCAAATTATAAAAGTACCGTAACCCCCCTAAATATAATTTGCCAGTCAAAAAAACCCATAATTAATTCAGCAGTCACAAGTCCTAACTCTATAACAAATGAATAATCTTTTTTAATAAAACCTTTTTTTTAGGTTAACCTTATGAACTAAAAAAATGCAAGCAATACAACAATCGATAAACGAACATTATTAAACACGTATGGGATCTCAAAAAAACAAAAACCAAATTCAAGCATACCAAAATAACATGGAAAATAAGAAAAACAGCACCAGTAACACTACGATACCTAAAACCACAACAAAGCAATAATGCACCAGGTAGAAAAATAATTTTTTTTCTTTGTGTTGTGTTTAAAAAAAAATCAATGATATTACTAATAATCAACTGCTCGACCTCAAGAATAAAAAGAAAAACCGTAACCACCCCTAAATATATTTTAGCAATCAAACAACCCCAGAAATTGATTCAACGGTCACTAGTCCTAAATCTAAAATAACTGAATAATCTCAATAAAATCTCTTTTCAACTTAGTTTCATAAACTAAAAACCAACGAACATTACTACGATCAATAAACGAAAAGCGAGCATTTTTCTAGGAACGTTCCACGTATCCCATTATGCGACTTTGAACACCCTATATACGGGAAGCACCATAGCTGGAATAGTAAACAGTGTGACAATTGCACACTTGCGTGAAACTCGGAGTAACTGCAGTGCACTGAATATGGACTGAATGGCTAATGCTTAGGGCGGAAAGGTCCTTGGTACGCACTCCAAACTATAGAAAATAGTTGTTACAATTCAACTAGATGTGCAAATCTGAAATATCGCCAAAGGCAAATGAAACCCTTGCACTGGCCTTGATTAGTGTAAAATTTTATTTCAAGTTTATCACATTAAATGTTGGAGGGGGATTCTCAAGGAACTGAGAACTCCCAGGAACAACAAAGCCCACCCCCAAATCTCAAGCTGAGTGGAATGACATTTCCGACAATGTATGATTTATAAGGGAAAACTAAATATTTTCATATATTTTATTCCGATAACGTGTTCTGCTGATTGTCAGCGTCATCAGATCAGTTTCAAATGATATTTTTCAAACTTGGGATATCAATCGTTGTCATGGGGACTGCATAACGTCATCACCTGTGTTATTTGACGTTCTTTCTTTAATTTGCAATATCCAAATAAAGCCACTGGAACATGATGCATGATCTCCATAACAACGATGGACATCACAAGTTTGAAATTATAATTTGAAACCGATCTGATGTCGCTGCCAGTCAGCAAAACGCGTAATTGGAAATAAACATACATAGATAATGAATTTTTCGAATTTATCAAATCATATCAATCACGTCAGTTGAGCTTATAGGAATTGGTTTTGCCATCTCTTTTGGAAATTGGCAGTTCCTTGGTGCCTAGAGTGAAGGCAGGGGTATCAAAAATATGTCTAAAAGAAGAGTAGAGAGAGAGAGAGAGACACACACACACACACACACACACACACACATATATATATATATATATATATATATATATATATATATGATACTGCTCCAAATTATTTGAACAAACAGAATATTTGCATGTATTGTTTGGTTTTGAGGCATAAAAACATGAACTCACACAGGAAAAACCGAATCTTATTGGAATTTGCGCAACAAGACGTTATTATGCATTATATTTTTCAAGAAATGATACGTCAAAATTGAAATGAATTATTGAAACTGAGTATTGTTTTTCCATCATACTAAAATATTGTCCAGAATCAATCAATCATATTGAAAAGGCTAATCAGCATTGTTATTTGAAAGTGTGGCCAAACTAATAGGTTAGATTAGTTACAAGACCAGTAGTAATATGGAAAGAATTGTGCATATATATATATATATATATATATATATATATATATATATATATATATATTTGTGCATATATAATTGTGCATATATATATATATATATATATATATATATATATATATATATTGATTAAATACATGCATTTTGTCTATGACAATTGTATAACTCCGTTTCGCTTTATGCAGCTCATCAAATAGACAATGTAACTGGGCCTTACAGTTGTTCATATATTAAGAAGATAACTTCCACTACGATTTCAAACGTTGGATGGTTGGAGTGAGTTGTAATAATTTATCTTGCAAGCATTATATGATATTGCTTTATCAAGGTTTGTTATCTCAAGTTACATTACAATTAGCTGCTTTTGCTCTCAATTGTCTTATGATGTTTGTTTTGTTTGTTTTTTTTCCTTGTGAATACATAGCTTTATTTCTTTGTTAGATCAAGTATTATTTGTTTAAGTAATTTTCATCTTTAATCTACATTTTTTACATGTTTGAAGCATGCTTTTAATTCCAATTCTTTGGGGGGGTACAAAAAATTCTTTCTCTAATTTGTTTGTAAAGGTTTGTTACTGCCTTGTATTATTTTATTTCTTTTTAATCTGTTTTGAAGTTTAAGCAAAGTTAATTATTTAGTTGAGTTATTTTTCGTTCAATTCCAATTACCAGATACTTTTTAAATTCTTAATTTGTTATTTTCTTTTTTCATGGCTTTTCAGTTTGCTTGTTTTTTGTGAGCTTTTGAGCTGTTCAGAACATTTTTTTTTTTTTAGTTTTTAAAATTTGGGGGGTTAATCTCTTCATGTGACGACATTTGACACCAATCTCTGACTTTGAATTAAATAATTTATTTCAAACCCTAAATTTCAACTTTTGTACTTTTGCTTAAATCACAGATTGCAATTTGAATTAAGGTTTGTACATACTTTTCTTTTTAATTTTCCATTATATCGTTGGATTTTCCCTCTATCCCCAAGTTTCCAGAAATGAATGGATAGTGAAGTGAAGATTAAAGGAGATATTATGGTTAGTTAATTTGCTCTTGAAATTTAGAGATTCCTATGTAGAATTTAGAGTCACTTTCATCTGTCTTTGAGTATATATGCAATTTTTGGTGTTCGGCACTTGCTTTGTAGCACGCATTTTCAGGTTTCCCACAATCACATTTTTTATCTGGATTTTTATTCGATTTTTTAAATTATTTATTTGATCTGAAATTTTATCATTGTGAGTACAGATTATTTTTCCATATCATTCATGCAACTGTACGACAATTTTGATTTGTTTGAGTTGAAAATCCGGTGTAATTTGTTTTTCAGTGGGAAATATTTTAAACTAGATCCAAGAAGATTTTACCGACGCTTATTATTGCCTGCTTATTGAGGTGTGGGGTAAACCAAATTTTGTTTTTTTCTACATCTTTTGTTCGGTATTTTTTCTTAATTTCATTATTGAATTTTAGTTAATGTTCTACGTATCGTCTCGATTTGTACACACACATATATATATACGATACGGATAAAACTTCTCCCCTTTCCAGTCCGACTAAACAACCAAAAGCATACAAATTAATAATCTTGTTTCCTCATTTCATTCATCAATCTCAAACGTGTAAACATCAAATAGTTTCTCTGTAACTGTTGCAAAGTTGTTTAAGAGGGGCGATGATAAGCATCGAAATGCATAAGAATCTGTCCACGTGATGATAAAAATCTAATTCGATTTCTTCCTCTCCGTGAATCCTACCCGATTGCATGTCCTAGTCAGAAGTTTTCGGAAAATATTTTGAATAAACTTCAGCTCTTGTAGAAAATTATATTTATGTATGTATATTCGAACAAACGGTAGAACAATTTCAAAACGTTATCTCAGTTGCGTTGAAAGATGAAAGAAATCCGAATTTCAGTTGCATTTTTTAAGATGAAAGAAATACAAGTCAAAAATGAATAATAGTTGACCATGCTTCATCTAATAAAATATCAATATTATTTCAATCGCTTTGATAGGCTTCACCTTCATTGGGACTCTCCGTAGAAACATTAGATTAGCAAGGGATAATCAAATGTCAATAATGAAAAGCCAATTGTATACATCATACATTCAGAACACACAATTTTTGCAAATTCTACATTTTTGTCATGACGACTTCTTTTTTGTTAATCAACATCAGTATGCATGTACGGATATCAGTAATGACAATGTGGAAAGAAACTTATATTGTAGGTAAAAATGAATGATTTGTTCCATTAACGTGTATTTTTGATAACAAGATTGATTGAAAATAATTGATAAATGCCAATTTATACTCTTATACACAATGGGTTTTGTCTGAACACATACATAGATTTGGTATCTATTTAGTAAGCATTACTCGTATAACATATCAAAGTAGATAAGATAATGCACAATAAAATTGCTATAAAATCATAAATTTTCTAATTTGTATCTATGATTTTTATTCAGACCGAATAAAAAATATTCAAATGGTTGTTCCTCCATATTTCACTTGTTGACCAGAGAAAGATTCTTGAAATTAGACAGTTTATAGATATCAAATCGTACTTAAAATAGCCCACACATTTCGTAAAAACAAAACAGATACTACACTCGGAGGCATAGCGAGAGATTTGGGAGCCTAGGTCGAGGGCTTGACTCTTTGAGGGGCCCCTCCAGCAATTAGTGATATTTGTCTGTGGAAATGCTGTTGATGAACTACTAGTTATAAGCTTTTGCCTGCCCTTTCAATGGGGAACCGGGGTGCGTTTTCGAATAGTCCCCCTCCCCTCCCTCAGTAATGCCACCACAGCTGATCTTATGTTTCCGAAGGCTTTGAAGCTTTTTTCAAATTCATTAAAATGTCAATTATGAAATTCGCATTTCTATTTTCTCAGGATTTTTTGTACTGCTTTGCCCCCCACCCCTTGCTAAAAAAGGAAATTAAAGGCTTTTATTTTGCGATAATGGGAGACCAACAGTTAATCAAAACCTGTTTGTGTAAAAATATTCCTGGTATTTATCTTTTGTTTTCGTCTCTCTTTCTTTCTTTCTTTTGACAATGTTTGAACCGAAAAATAACAGCCAACGAGCTTTTGGGCTTTTGAGTCAAAAGACATCAAAAGGTATCTTTTGGAATAAACATTCGTAGCCGGATATTTACGGGGAGAATCCCCCCCCCCCTTCCGCACACGCATGCTCACACAAACACAAACGCTAAGACACACTCACACACACACACACAAAATGAATAAATAAATAAATAAAACTGAAAGGTCTTAGTAAAGGATTTCGTTGACAGACATCTAATATAAACGAAAAAAAGCAATAACTTCGTCATTAAATATGAAAAACGAAAACCAAAAAAAAAAAAGAATCTTTTATGTTCCCTGTAAACAGAAAATAGGATTGAGTTGAACACTTTTAGGGATCAACGTTCCAGCCAACAATAGATGAAGATTAAGGCTGGAGTTTTTTAGAGGGAAAAGAATTCATGAACCGCCCCCTCCGGAAAATAACCATAAAACAAATCAAGAGGATATGAAGAAGAAAAAAAAAACAAGAGAGACAGGAAAGAGTTGGGTAGATGATGAGGAAACTACCAATCCAGTGGTGTGAGAGAAGGGCCCACTTAGAATTACGTTACAAAACCAGCCATCAAGTTATACCTCTTTATCTCAATAACAACCATATCAAGCACCGGTGCCGCCCAATCCTGAACTCAGCAGGAGCTGGTGGGGGGGAGTAAAGGGAAGAGGGACACGGGCAGGTGAGTGGTGGTTGTGGTTGCTTATTGTTGTTATTTGGGCACAGGAGGCCAAGATTCCTGTGGGTGCAATTTTACCTCTTTTGACCTTTAGCTCTGACATTTACAAAAAATCACTGACGCGCTAGATCAAAAGCTGAATCAAAGCCCCCACTAAAAGAAAATGCTGAATGGAGACCGTAATTAAGGGTCGATAGCGGGGAAATCACAATGGATTATTAATTTCGCCTTTTTTTTTTACTTTTATTTTATTTTTCCAAGGGCTGGTGTTTTCGAGGGCTGAGATGGTCAGTTGTCATGGCGGGCGGGTACAAGTGACAGAAGTTGGGATTGCAATAGTGGGCACCCAAGCCGTCGAATATATTTAAGAGATACCAAATCGGCATTTTTGGTGCATCCCTTACCACTCACCCATCAATGCACACGTTTTGATGAATTTGCCTCAAAAATCGTAGGCTTGTTTATCAGGAGTTTAGTAAAGGTGAAAGTTCTTCAACAAAAATATTCCCAGGCTCACACATATATATATATATATATATATATATATATATATATATATATATATATATATATATATATACCCATACTCACACAAACACATATATATACATATATGTACACACACACACACGCATATATATATATATATATATATATATATATATATATATATATATATATATAATCTATTAGGAAATGAATATATGTTTATAGATATCTCTCTCTATTTGCATACAGATATCTCTCCCCTCTCTCTCTCTTTCTCTCCCACTGTATCTTTGCTCTCTCTCTCTCTCTCTCTCTCTATATATATATATATATATATATATATATATATATATATATATATTTATATTGATATTGAAACTCTTATTTGAAATGATCTCCCGTTATTACATGCTGAAGGTATCGTTCAGCCTTCACAGCGTAAAAAGGTTAGCCGCCTCGACGTGGCGTTGCTCTTACCGTTGAGCTGGATAGCCGCTGGTAAAGCATAGGCCCAAAAGTTGTAGGTTCGATTCTTGATCAGCTCCAATTACTTTAATTGTTTATTGTATCTACATTGTCTAGGCTGAATGATACATTCACTGTGTAATAACAGGAGATCATTTCAAATGAGAATTTCAATATGAGATAACGCAATTTATAATCATATATGTATGTATACTCGTATATATACACACATATATATATATATATATACACACACACACACATATATATATGCACATATACATACATATATATATACATACACGTATATATACACACATATATACACACACTCATACGTATATATATATATGTGTGTGTGTGTGTGTGTGTGTGTGCGTATGTTTGTGCAAGTGTATTGATTTCAACGTAGCTTTTTAATTGCTCAATTGTGTTTAATTAGTTGGGCACTTATAGTTATTTTTTATCACATGGAGAGAAAAACGTGAAAAAATCCATACCTATCTCTACATTCATTTATACTGGATATTCCTGAGAAAATAGTTAACTTCATAATGAGAGTTAGATGGAAAATTCAACGAATGATTTTTACAGTTTTATATCTTGATTTGAAATTAAATTCCTTCAAGTCTCATTTGTTTTCAAGTATGTTAGCAGCCTTGTGTTACGAGAATCCTTTTGAATCCCAATAAGGGGAGGAAATTCATTACATTTAAAATTTCAAAACTTGATTGGGTTAATTCGTATATTGTGCTTGAACGGAAATTTCAAACGTCATTAGTCAAATGCAAAATATTGTTTACCACTCTTGAAGATGGATTTACCATGGAACGAATCTCTCTCTCTCTCTCTCTCTCTCTCTCTCTCTCTCTCTCTCTCTCTCTCTCTCTCTCTCTCTCTCTCTCTCTCCCTCTCTCTCAATTTCTGTAATTATATATATATATAGAAAGAGAGAGAAGGGGGGATAAGAAAATCCCATCAGTCCTAAAAAGAAGAGTATGCAACCAATGTATCTTTCCGATAGTCACCTATGAAGCTGAAACATGGCATCTAACCATGAGACTGAACTACAAACTGAGAACCATGCAACGTTCACACGAGAGAATCATGCTCAACATTACATGGAGAGACTGCAAGACAGCACAGTATATTGAAGAAAACAGGGGTCCATAGCAAACCATAAGGAAACTCAAATAGCAATGAACTGGTCATGTTGTAAGAATGGCAGTTGACCGATTGACATCACAACATGGATCCCCAGAAATCAAATGCAGGGCCGAATATAATATGGTGAAACGAACTGGACAGGTTTAGAGAATATTGATTTTGCGATGCCTCCGATAGAGAGATGTGGCGAATGACGGATGATAAAAGACTGATGATAATGATATATGTAGAGAAAAAGATATATATGTATACATATTTATAAAGAGAGGGGGACAGATAGTGAGTTAGATGGAGGAACGGTCCAAACTTCTTAATATTGTTCTTCTCCGAGCGCTTTCGACCGTCTTGGGCCATTTTTAGGAAGGATTTCAAAGTCCAACGAACATAGTGATAATGTGTTATGCTATATCTTACAGTTAAAATGTGTTTAAAGAAGAACAATGTTACAAACTGTGGAGAGTTCCTTCAGTTTGTGACCAAACGAAAAATAACTACGTATTCGCAAACAGCAAAATCAAGCAAACCAAGAAATGATAAATTGAATCAACTAAAATCATACGTCATATTTGATGAAAGTTTGCAGCCAATATATATATATATGCATGTATATACATGTATATATATTTGTAAATGAATACATATATATGCATGTATATATATATATATATATATATATATATATATATATATATATATATATATATATATATATATATATATATATATATACATGTATATATATTTGTAAATGTATATATATATATATATATATATATATATATATATATATATATATATATATATCTGATGACACACATATATAGATATATAGAGAGAATTATGGACACACATATAAACTGATATGATTTGGCGTCCAAAATGTGTTTCTATTTAACAAAGCTGAAATCATTATGTTTTAATGGTGGAGGTTAACGATTGTTTTATGTGTACTATCAATTCCTTTTTTCTTTTTTCTTTTGTTTTTGATGCAACAATATTGTCTTTGCACCTGTTGCCTCCAAACTTAGAAGCGATAAAAGAACCTCGATACTTATCAGGCTCCTGAATTTCAACATTTAAAATCTGATATTAAGCATTAACTTCCAGTGCAACCGATATTCCCGGAAAAAAAGAATACAATATCTATGAATGGTTTTGTGCTTCAATGTTTTACAATACGGTTGTCTACATCCATGGATTATATTCAAGAAAAGATTAATTTAAAAAATGCACTGATATAATCATAATTTCTCAACATCAATACCAAACATGGGTTATGGCGTTGTTCCAGAGCAATTGGCAATGTACAATCGATGTCGAACGGAGAAGATATAAAAAATTTATCAATGGTCAAGATATCAATCGCGAGTATTAGAAAGATATTAACCATTCATTTCAACTAAGAATGCAGATCTTATCGATGAAGAACGTATTAAACTCCTTTTTATTAATTGCAATGTCGTAATTTTTTTCTCATGAAAAAATATATAATTTTGGAATACACAATCAACTTTCTCCAATGCAACCATTTATGACTCAATGTTTTTAAAGATCCCCATTCTCCATAATGATTTATGAGAACAGCTGGGAAAAGAGCGAAACAGAGAGGGGGTGACCCACTGTCGAGCAGTTGTTGTCAAGCTAATCTCGCAGACCATTATTATCGTAGTAAATTTTACACTTAAAATGTATGTATCGAAAATACGTGATCTCTTTTTTTAAAACGTTAAGCACTTGCCTAACAAATGCTCTCCTATAAAGACAAATTCAAGGTTTTGAGAAACTCTGAATAAGCTGCTAATACACCCGCACGTCCGCAGAAACACAGACACACACAGATCAGCTGAAACTTTCATATTTTTAGATGCATAGCCCCAGCATATGTCAGAATAGAATGGTATAGAGAAGAAAATTTTAAAGTCTGCATATATGAAGTGGGGATCGGTTTTGAAGTAATAAACTGACTCTGTCATGAGTTATACATCTTAGCGTAATATATCATCGACATAAAGTGGGGATTGTTTTTTAGTGACAAACTGATCAATACATCAATATATATATTGATTCAACTAACAAGTTTGTAGATCAGATACACATTTCATATTTTGTATACAAAACCCATATCATTTTCACTTCCTTAAAATCAACCTTACCCAATCTTCTTCAACCAGGTCTTATTCACAGCGCAATTACTAATTTTAACCGAACACTTCATCATATACCAACAGTCTCGTTCAAATCAAAATTATACAGTCAAGAGATTTACATAAATTCAAATTCTAGCCCCTATAATAGATTTTAAAGGAAATACATACCAAAACATTATTCATTGGAATATTTTAGCGTACTTAGAGCAGGTTTCAGACTGCTTTTGGAGTCTCTGTATTTGAATATGATGGAGACCAGTTTTCACTTGTTATCAACTAATACACTGAACACTTCAATGATTAATGAATTATATATACGTATATATACTAGCAGTACCCGGATATCAAATATATGGAGGCATATATTTTATGTTAAACTTGAATGACTTAATTGATAGCAATTTTTTTGATGTATTTTTTGTATAATTGTATGTGAAAATATTTTTCATTTTAATGCACATACATCGCTTAAGTTCATTTCTTTTCTAGGCAGCTATTATGCGTGAAACTTTTCGGGGGAGGGGCTGTTTATTATCAAAATAATCTAAACTGCAAATTGTGAAAATCTATCATTGTCTTTCAAAATTTTTGTTATTGCTCATAGTTTTTTTGTATGTAAAATCAGTTCAAAATGCCCCAGAAAATTTAATTTAATTTACAAAAGAAAAGAATATCATTTAAACGTAACCTTTTTTTATATAAAATTGAGTGAAACATTAAGAAGAATACTGAAAATATTATTAAAAAATGAGACTTACAGCAATATCTGAAGTTATAAACAGAGTGGGAACCAAGTACTACCTTATAATTTAATCAACTCCTTTGCATTTAATGTTAACTAAGTATTTAGTTATGATTAGAATCGAAAATATGTACAGATTCTATGGTTGTCTTTATCAGGCAAGCCATTAGTAGTAGTACTAGCATGTATGTTTACATATAAGCAAAGCATGACTCTATGTGAATGTCTAACTGAGAACGAGGGATATTCAGTGGTTCTTTCTTTCTCTGACGTTGCAACGAAAACATTAAAACAGTAGAAGGCAGTTTACAAATGCATTAGAAAATGCTGTTATCAATGTGCATGTAGAAATAACACCAGAAATCATTATTTGAATAACAAAGAATGTTTTATTAAGATAATCATAATATAAAATGAGTGATACGAATTTATCTCACATTAAGAGAATCTGCGAATACATATTGAAATGAATCGATATTTTTTTTTAATGAAAAAATACTCTCTGCTTCAAAAAAAGTTTCGTAATACTTTTTGTTCAAAATAACTAGATGAAAAAAGTATCATTTACTTGAACGTGAATAGAAATTCTGAGCGCGTCCGTTAAGTCATAATCCTCCTGACGGTGTAATGGCGATTTCACTTGAATTTTAGCAAGAAGAGAATCAGTTGAAGCAAATACTTCCGGGATGGGGAAGTCGGGGTTCAGTTTAAATTCATAGTTTCATTGAAAATGGAATTATCGTCTAAAATTTTCAAAACTCTTATGCCCTGAACCGTGAAAAGTTGAAATGTAAGATTTCAGGTTCCTACAAGCAAGATATATATATATATATATACATATATATATATATATATATATATATATATATATGTATGTATTTATGTATATGTCATATGTTCATACGTAACCCATAGCAAAGATCAATCCAGTCTCCTGAAGAGATGTGTTAGACATTGAAATAGCGTTTTTATTCTGTTTTTTTTTTTACTACACACACATATATATAGTGTCGTTGTTTCAGGCTTTGCAACACAGCGCTTTGTTTGTTTTTTTTTTCATTATTTTAAGTCTGATTAAAAATTTTCCAAAAATAAGTAGCATTTATGTAATTAGAATTTGATGAAGATTCAGATCACTGAAAGAAATATTTCATCTTACCAGGTATATAGTGAAAAATATATTTGCTAATTATTCATTTTTATATTCTTGTAAAAAGCAATTTCTGGAAGAAAAGAAACATTTCTATTTATGTATACGATGAAGTAAGCGTCTTATCGTGGTGCCAATCATTGCAAATGGGTTCTATCCTCATTGTGTTTCCCTCACTTGGGACCTTGTGCCAAAATTAAGCAAGGCTTAGTAAATGAATACATGCACAAGTGGTTGTTTCAGTCACTAGTTTATTTATAATGGCGATGGTTATGCTTGGTATGATATTGGTTGCTTTTATTGGTCACCACGGGGATGATGACATCAACCGTCGTTCCCAGAGTTCGAATAATCATGATTACGACCAACACATTCATATTCCCCAATTTTTGCAGCTCTTTTCGTCTTCATCTTATCAATATTATTATTCCTACTCTTCACACATAATGTGATGATTGCTGCCATCCGATATGATTATGGTGGCTCGTAAGAGAGCACACTGTTATGTGTCCTCCATAGCGCTGCGTGAGCATGAGAAAGAACCAGGTGCACAGTTCAACCCTAGCTTGGAAAGATGTTCTGGTAAATGGCGACAGAGCATCGAATAAGACGACCGTAGAACAATCTTGTACTCCCAAACGGTCACCCAACTTGGTAATTACCAGGCTCGTCGTCGCTTGATTTCGGTGATCGTGCAAGAATCTGGGTATCTGACTCGATTTGGCCGTATATCATTATCATAATGTATTTTCACATTAATAGTACCAGATGGTTTATTTTTGGAGATCTAAAAACGACAAACCTCTAGCATTCTTATCAATATTCTTGTTAATTTCAACATTGGATACTTTCAATTCTCTCTCAGATTTCTAGCTCCCAATCTTCTTGCAATTATCATCGGATCTATTCCAAGTGCTCCGATAATCATGGGTTAGGGATGGAAATGTAGGGGTGTATGCAGGGGTACGGCGTATACTTACTTTTCAATTTCCAGGATTTTTGTACGTCCAATGTCTACTAGTGGAAACGTTACCTAGCTCCGGAAACCTAGCCTTACCGTGTACCCATTCCCCAAACCCTATTCTATTATTGCATGGAAGTAATGTCCACTTTCATTTTCCACTTATTTTTTTAATACTCGGTCACGATCGAGATATTTTCTTGCCTTTGCAATTTCATCCATTTTCTTTCTGTGGGTTGCTAGAAAGTCTACACCCACTATCTGAAGGATTTTTGTTTTTATTGACAATTACTAGATGCAGTCCCTTCGTCTGAATTAAGTGATATTTTTTATTTTTATTTTTATTTATTATTATTATTATTATTATTATTATTATTATTATTATTATTATTATTATTATTACCTGGACCAATGGGAATTTCATGAGTGTTGACGATTAAGAAATCTCATGCTTCTCTTACACTACGCCTGTTCCTTATCATTCTCTCCCTTATCCTTTCCGATCTTCGTTGCTGATCTATAATTGTACCTGAATGTTATACATACATAATGAATTAGTTCCATACGCTCAAATTTTCAAATCTCCCAGTAAACTACCTAAATTTCTCATCTCCCCCTCTCTTTTTACCTTCTTATCAAACTATCTGACTTCCATTTTTCCCTCTCTTCTTACCCCTTCGATGAACTACTTAGCTTCCTTCCTCTCTTTCTTTCTAAATAAAGTAAGGAATACTTCAAGTTGAATAAGTAATATTTCAATTCATGTAATTCATTGTAATAAAATTATATTTTTGATAAAATAACTAATGCTTATTTATTTAATTCATAGTAAAAAAAGTAATATATTTTCATTGAAAAAATACTCTAGTAAGCCAAACCAAATCTCAAACCAGTAATTCCGTAACGTAACAAAGAAACGAACAAAGAGGATCGCCTCTGTCGTCTGTTCATTCAGTTTTCTGCTCTCCGAAATTCCCTCCTTCGTTATTGACCAGATTTTTTACAAATTGATTGATGAGTGTATAATCGACGGTGATCGTGACAAGAAGGATATCAGTATAGATTATTATCATTTGAGTTTTCACATCAACAGTGACTGGTGGCTTTCACTGGAGATCAATTGACAGCAAGTCTCCTCAATACCCCAGGACTCTTCTTGGCATTGTGGCTGACTTTAGTGCTGTCGTCGGGATAGTCTCAGTTCTTTTCCGGATTCATAGTTCCTCTAGTTTTTTTAGCTAAGTTTTATGGGATTGTTCAAAGAGCTCCGATCAATACTGGCACTACCGTCACTATCACGTGTATTTCATTCTCTAGGACTGATTCTAGTTTGTGCATATATCACTGGTTTGTGTGGTCGAATATGTATTTAACATTGGTCTGTATGGTGGAATATGAATATACCATTGGTTTGTATGATGAAATGTGAATGTACTATTGGTTTGTATGGTGGAATGTGAATGTACTGTTGGCTCGTATAGTCGAATGTGAATGTTCTATTGGTTTGTATACTCGAATTTACATGTATTATTGGTTTGTATGGTGGAATGTGCATGTACCATTGGTTTGTATGGTGGAATGGGCATGTACCATTGGTTTGTATGGTGGAATGTACATGTACCATTGGTTTGTATGGTGGAATGGGCATGTACCATTGGTTTGTATGGTGGAATGGGCATGTACCATTGGTTTGTATGGTGGAATGGGCATGTACCATTGGTTTGTATGGTGGAATGTACATGTATTATTGGTTTGTATGGTGGAATGTACATGAACCATTGGTTTGTATGGTGGAATGTGCATGTACCATTGGTTTGTATGGTGGAATGGGCATGTACCATTGGTTTGTATGGTGGAATGGGCATGTACCATTGGTTTGTATGGTGGAATGTACATGTACCATTGGTTTGTATGGTGGAATGGGCATGTACCATTGGTTTGTATGGTGGAATGGGCATGTACCATTGGTTTGTATGGTGGAATGTACATGTATTATTGGTTTGTATGGTGGATTTGGCATGTACCATTGGTTTGTATGGTGGAATGTACATGTATTATTGGTTTGTATATTATACAATTTTCTCTTCCAGTTTATACTGTTTGAAGGTGGAAGTGAATGATTTATTTGTTTATCACCGTATTTTTCAGAATGATCACATGATAATGATAATTTGTTCGTTCCTGATGTTTACGATGATTATGATGATGATGGAAACGACTGAACTTGCAATGTTACAGTAGCAGATGATGATGATGTTTATTTTATTTTTTTAAACTATGAATCACTTTGCATTCTTGGTCCGAAGGTGCAGTGTCTAAAAAGCCACGAAAGTGTGTGAAAATATTTCTAATTCCTTTTTCAAAATTTGAATTAAATTGGCAATTTAGATATCTTGAAACTCTTTTGTGATTTAGGATGACACCATGTATCAAACCTTTGTATTAAACCAATGATTTAGAAACTGTAAACCAATACTGTCAGCATGTGTTTCTTCAGTTTTTTTAGTTGATCTGGCTGGTCGACTAGCTCGCTGACTATGAATCAATCATGCATACAGATCGCATCAAGTGGGCAAAAGGGCCCAGAATTTCAACATTTACTCCTTATTATGTCAACGAAACTGCTCTGTTTTGTTTCTTACCCCCCATCTCGCCCTGAATAGGTTTTCAGTGGAGGATTCAACTCACAATATGAGTTGATGCTAAACTGATCCCTTAGTTTGTGTCCGGTAGCATTCATGTTTGTTTTTGAAAAATCAGCATTTTTAGTGATCACTGCCAAACAAAGCAAGAGAAGTTACTTATTCGTTATTCATCCATTTTCCCAATTTTATTTATTGATCATCCCAAACACGGCATGCTGCCTAAAAACGTTGGTCATGTGACGGTTTCTATTGAGTGACGAACTTGACCCATCCTTTTTTTATTTCATTTCGTCGAGATTGGCTAAAGGAAAATCGACTTGACCGAGATTCAAACAACGTCTTCTTTCGTGTGTGCATGTGTGGACAAGAATATGTGACATGTGTGTATGTAGTATGCGTGTATGTGTTTGAACGTGTGTGTGGCATGTCTGTATGTGCAATATACTTGCATGTGTGTATTTGCATGTGTATGTGCTTGTAGTGTGTATCAGTGGGTGTGTGTGTGTATTTTGCATTTTCGATTAAACGTCATTCGATAAAAAGTCGCGGTACCGTCGAAACCACGCACACACGCGCACAAAATGGTATCTAGAGAATTACTGTGTGACCTGCTTCGAATTGTGGCAGAAAGTCTTCTGTTTTCCCGCAACTGCCCCTCACTGTAACATGGTGGCCTTAGGATGGGAAAGGGCAGTGAAACAAGAAGTCTCTCTCTCTCAATCTCTCTTTATTCACCCTCTCTCCTCCCGATGACAAATAGCTTTGTGTTTAATCAGTGCCTACTGATGTATAATCAATCTCGCTAAACAGCACCGAAGTCGAAATTGTTTTCTGACGAAATTAGGAGGGAGAGATCATTAATCATAGATTTAGTGGCGGTAAGTTGATTGGAATTAGCGCCCAGTATTGGCTGTCACAGGGATTGGAAGGACTGGCATGCTGAGCAGACGAGAATGACATGGAACGGGCACGGAGTGCTGGGTACTGGAAAAACTGATGCTAAGATAAGGAGTAACCAGGCCAAGTAACGATGGATGGATGAAAGAATTTCCACCATCTTTTCAGTGTTTGGTTTCTTTGTTTTTATCTTCCTTGATTTTCGCCTTTTGACCTACCGAAGTTGTCACGCTCACGAGCTGAGAAAATCTTTTTCTTTGTTTGTAACAGCCACGTTCAGTCAAATTTGGATTCGATGCTTAATATTTTATGTCCTAGACTATCATGCTTTTTCCTAGAACTAGAATAGTTAGAATGGATAGTAATGGGGACAGAGAGTCTTCCTAGAAATATCCCCTTTCTATACTTACTTCTACTAAGTTTTCTCTAGTAGCTTTTAAGTCTTCTTTCCAGTTTTTCATAGAGCTGGCTCTAAATCTTACCACTGGTTTACAACATAAGGAAGGACCCGAAATAATAGGAGGGGAAAAAACCCAACTGGGAAACAAGATTATAAAGATAGATCTCCCAACTTCAGAGAGATGAAGGACTACTGAGAAATGCACCGTGGACAAACCACCTGTAAAGCTATGGGACAATACAAGATAAGACTAAAAGGTGTCCCCGTGATAGTGGGAAAGATACACCAGAGAAGATTAACCTAAGAAGCGAGACTAAAGAGATATAAACAAAGGACTGCCATATACATGCAGAACTGCACATTCCAACACTACGAGAGAATTTTTTACCAGTGTCTGAGCAGAGAAAGAAAACTTGAAGCCGGACGCCACAGGGACGAAGAACTTCTGAAATAGCATATGGGGTCACCCAAAAAGACACGACGAAGCCCCAGAATGGTTACACACCTCGGAAAAAGAACTCAAGGACATAGACAATGGAGAACCAATTGTATTGAATATAACCCCATTGAAATACGCTCTAAAAAAATAGCCAACTGGAAAGCACCAGGACCTGATGGAATCCACGGATATTGGTTTAAGGAATTCGCCACACTACACGACTGGCTCATCCACCAACTCCAAAGTTACCTATATGAAGGTGAGGTCCCAGAATTGATGACCAGAGACAGAACCGACCTCATCTAAAAAGACCCTGGAAAGAGAATCAGGCAAGCGATTATAGACCAATCACGTCCCTACCACTAATGTGGAGAATCTTTAGCGGACAGATAGCAAAGATAATATATGTATATCCATGGAAAGAAGAGGACTATTAACAGAAGAAGAAAAAGGATGGAAGAGAGGAGCAAAGGGGGTGGATGAATTGCTCTACATCGACCGGATGATCTTAAAAGAAGTAAGAAAAAGGAAGAAGAACGTTGCAAAGGGATGGATAGACTATAAAAAAGTATACATGATTCCACACAGTTGGATAGAATCCCACAGAATATTTATTATTATTACTACTGTGTCTGGTGGTCGTCGATCGAGATTGAGTGACAGCAAGTCACCTCTTGTCAGCAGCCGTTCTCCCAACATCCTTGTAGATCACTGCAACATTGTTCCCCGGTTTTCTACTCGTCTAACACTTTCACACTAGATGTTTTGTGGTCATCGCTGAAGCCAGATTGGTCCTTAGTCTCAAATATCAAGCGCACTTCTCAGTATCCTCACATACTTTAGCAACGCAATGATCGGATCAGTCTCAACCCTTTCTCTTATTTCAAACTCTTCCAACGGTTCCAAATGCGCCAACTGTTGTGGACACTATTCTAATCTTCATATTCCTTTCTCAGCTCCTGGACTAGGACCTGTCACTTTTCAGACTTCTTACTTTGTTTATCCAATGCAGAATTGTCTGGTAGTTGTCGTTGTGTATCAAGTGACAGCAAATATCATCGAATCTCCAGAACCTTCCTCGGTACCCTTGCACGCCCATGCTTTGGCCAGACGACCTTGCTTCGAATCTCCAATTCTTTCTGTCTCGTTTTGAGAGTCTTTTAGACCATTCCCAGTGCATCAATCATCATGAGCACGATCGATGTTCACTTCCAGACTTGTGTCAAACTAAGCTGAGCTTAGTAAATATCTATATAAGCAAACACATTCACCCACAACCACACATATATAAATATATATGTATATAAACTCACACACACACAAACACATCCACACACACGCACACACACACACACACACACATATATATATGTATATATACTATCAACCCAAATTTTCATCCCGTTTATTCTCGGTCTATTCGCTTCTTTCGACGCAACAGTTATGTATTGAGAAATGGATTCATACGATCCGTTAGAATGAGTATAGATAGCGTTATAATCAGTGGCAGGTTCGATTCCTGCAACAGCGCCATTCTCTTTAATTGTTTATTCTATTTACGTTGTCTAGGGCGGCTGATACATTAACTGCATAGTGACGGGAAACCATCTCAAATGAGTTTCTATATAATATAACAATCTATAATCATTCTGTCGGACCACAAATGTCCATTTTCTGTATATATTTGTGCGTATGTGTGTGCGTGCGTGTGCGTGTGTGCGCATTTGAGAGCTTTTCTGTGTGCAGAAAGTCATGGAAACCCTCTCCCAAAATCTTTGTTCGCGAAGCCAAGCCATTCATTCATATATATATATATATGTGTACATGTTTGTGTGATTATATTTGTGTACACACACCAGAGAGTTCCAGTAATAGTCTTACGATTACCATCTTCCTCCAACACCTCGATGCCCGCGCCCACGTCACCTGCAATCCATTCATAAACCATCTCCCTTCCTCTTGCTGCATCCAGACTTCAACCCCCCTCTTCCACTGCCACCTTTTGACACCCAGCTTGAGAAACTGACCGCCTGTGTCACCTCGGTATCTGCGACTATTTGTCAAGGCTAAATGATGCCCAGAAACCCGCGACAACAACCCCAGCCCCCGTCCGAAGCCCCCTCTCCCTAAACCCAATGTTAACGCAGAACGGTCTCTTCAGTCACTGTGTTATCGGCGCGTGAAGTCTTCGAACTCTTTATTCCTAGAAATGACAGGAGATCTGACCCCGTGGGGTCAATGCTGACGAATTATTGACCAATGTTTGGCTCCATTCCAGTTTCTCCCCCGATTCTCTTTTCCTCGGTCGTCTGCTAGCAGACAAGCGAACAATTAAAAGGTGAAACCTGTCGCCTTCAAATTCTCTACCCCATACCCAGCCCATCACCAGCACCCCTAGAATGGCCATAATTCATTGCTATTTTATCGGTGCTATTTGATGTGGTCAAGAATAATGAGTTCGGTGGTCAGCCGACTGATGTTCTCCGCCCAAGAAACTGGACGTTAGCCCTTAGCGTCAGGATTACTCAGAGGGCTTCTCCTCGGGTGCCCTCGCTTTACCAATAAAAAGAAAAAGAAAAGGATTTATGGCTAATTCGCAATATGCGATTGGAACTCGTTCATTCATAATTTAATGATAACAGGTCTGGTTAGTCACTCAGTACGAACCATCACGTGACCAACATCTTTTGGCAGCATACTGTGTTGAAGGAGAGGTGATCAATTAAAAAAATTGGAAGATGTGGTGATCAATCGATAAGTCACTTCTGTTGACTATTTTGGGGTGATGATCACTAAAAAGTCCGAGTTTTTTTAAATGCTGCGTGAATGCTGCCAGACACAAATTAAGAGACCGATTTAGCAGAAATTAACATTACAAATGGATCTTCCAAACACACACACACACACACACACACACATGTACTAGCGCAAAATTTTTGAGGACGGGGTTTAAATAGTTATAAAACCGTTTTATCTAGGAGTAAATGACTAAATTTTCAGCCCTCTAGCGCCATTGGTGTGCCCTGTATGCATATACATAATCAGCCAGACAGTTGGCAGTTTTGGTAACAATTTTGGTTGACTATATCCAATTGTTAATCTTATTTTTCAAATCACTAATATCACTGCACATACGTTATTTCTCTAATTGGCAAAAATATTTATTATCGTCTTATGGAAAAGTTCCATATTAGAGGGATCAAACTGATAATATAAATGCATTTATTGAATATTTTGATAATCAATTTATATAATGAACCGTGTGACTTTCTATCTGATTCTTTATTCTCTGTTTGTAATACTTAATAAAACTTGATAAGAGTAAGATGAACTTAGTATTTTGCCAATGAAAATATCTCTTACCCATCATTAGGAACAATGGAGTCTTACACTCCATTGTTCCAAATGTTACACTCCATAAATGTAAATGTAATCTTATGTAAATCTTACACTCCATTGTTCCATTCTTCCATTGAACAAGGCCAGGTACATTTTGATAAAACCTCAGACGAAATAGATAAGATGTAAACATTTATTTATACTAGTAACAATTTTTAAAAAGCTGTGACTTATCAAGTCTCAAAATAAGAAAAAGAATGCGAAGAAACTGCTCGAACTCCATACACACACACACACACACACACACACGCGCGCGCAGACTTACACATATATATACATATATCAAAATAAGATAACGATTTAATCAATCATAGCTCTTATCAATTCTAATAACCACAGTACTGTGAAACTTGTAGAAATCGTACATCTTGGTATATACTCCATGTGCAAAAAAAGTATCGAAAGTGACTGCAGAAAAAAAAAATTTGAGAAAAAGAACCTTTTTTGGAAAAAATACCGGGGTCAAAATAATATTTCTCACGTGCATATTGTAATATTGACCTCATTCAACAATAAGTGGCAATGTCCTTGGTGTTGCACCAGCTGCCAAACAAGCTAGAACATATTTAAGTGACTGCAACCCTTCTACAACAATATTATCAAGATGATGACAAGATTGATCTATCTTTCTCTTTCTCTCTCCCTCCCTCTCTCTCTCTTCCTTTATATATATACAATTGGGAGAATTAATGGATAATAAATGCTAATGTCTATCTAAATTTAAGTGAAGCAGCATGCTGTTCCTTCTCAACAAGCAAGTCAAAACCAACCAGCCATTTTTATGCTAGATTACGTCCCCTGTTTCACTGCTAAACGAGTGAAAGATCTTCTTTTTTTTTTTGAAGAAGAGAACATTGAAATCGTGAGATGATCTTGCAAAGAGCCCCGATTTGAATCCTATCGAGAACTTGTGGTAGAACGAAACCCAAGGTCTATAACAGATTTATGAGAAATGATAGAAGATGGGGAAATAACACCAGGTCATGTCCTGTGGGTGTCAGTGAGCTAAAATTATTGCTAATAAAGATTTCTGTACGCCATACAATTGTTTTAGTTAAATCATTCACTAATGTTCAAAGTATATTTTGTAAACTCAATCATAGAAATGATGCTGTATATTCGTCCTCTTATTCTGTCCACTGTTTTCCATATAAAGTTTTTTTCTTGAATATCTTACTTTTTTTTTTCAAACATTAAGTATATACAAAGAGCTACGATTTGAGTAAATTTCAAGATCCAGTGGCAATTACTATTATTAAGAACTACATTTGAATAGATCGTGCTCCTATTTTGACCAGTACTGCATATATATATATATATATATATATATATATATATATATATATATATATATATATATAGTGTCATCCACAGACAGCTGTTCCAATGTATTACATCTATTGAGTGTGGCTATAGACTTCGTATTATCCCATCCAGTACCGCAGGGAAGGATTGAAACCTTCACTTCGGACCAGTGGACTACGGAACTGGACGGTCAGTAAGGCTGAATTTAAGTGATATATTTATTTACACAGAAATTCCTCATCCACCAGAATGCTCTATTCCTATGGACTGGAAGAGCATTGCATAATCTCACAATGGATGAGTTACCTCACTTAAAGAGTGCTCAACCCTGAATAGAGGAGCATTAATTATAATATAATTATCAATATATATACATATATATTCATTTTTCCATCCTAAGAATGGTCCTGTGTATCTTACTACTGATACAGCCCATGTGTTCATTCCTTTTATCAGGTTCCTGCTGTTTAGTTTAGTCTTTAATATCGTCCTTATCCTCCTAAGATATTCTCTTCTTATTTTCTCCTTTATTTCTTTCTGTTTCACCGCGTCAAATTCAAGTACTCCCAGGTATTTGTAACGGTTTTGTGTGATCAATGCTCTAATCTTTTTGCTGTTCGATCCCCTCTACCGCTGCAAGCCTTCCTTTGTGAATTACCATTAGCGCACACTTTTCTATTCCAAACTCTATCCCAATGCCATCATTGTGTTCCTTCACTTTGTTGAACAACGTTTCGAGCTCTCCCCTGTTCATTGCCAGTAGTTTTATGTCGTTCATGTACATTAAGTGATTGATTTTCCCTTTGCTGAGGAGAATAGGTATCCTTTATTGGTTTTCAGGATTCTCTTGAGAGGTATTATAGTTAGAACAAATACTAATTGTTGGCAAAAATTATCTGTAGGAAATTCCCTTCTTATACTTACCTCATACTTATACTTACCATGAGTTTTCTCCTATGGCTGTCAAATCAACTTTCCAGTTTTTCATTGAGTTGATTATGAATCTCACCATTGGTTTACTGATCTTGAATATTCTGTTTTATCTCTTATCTTGTCCCATAGTCTTACACGCGGTCTGTTCATGTATGGTGCATTTATCAATGGTCCTTCATCTCTCTCTGGAGTTGTAAGATCTGTCTTTCAAATCTTGTTTCCCAGATGGCTTTTTTTCCCTCCTATTAGGCAGTTAGTATATTCGGTTGCTTCTTTTAGTTTCTTCCTGTTCTTGTCCCTAATAGTTGGCAGAGTCGTTTTTCTTCTTGCATAATTTCTTTCGAAGTCAGTATCTGAGCTTTCTCTTTTTCCTTTGGCTAGTCAGCGTCTCTTTCTCTCTGATGTAAATCTTTGTTCAGGGATTTTCTTTTTTGGTTTTTGGTTTATTTCATTTTTGTCGTCAATTATGTTAGTTGTGTTGAGAGGTTCATCTTCGGATAAACCACTACTTTTTTTAAATTTTATTTCATAGCAGATCTCTTGTAGTTCTATCATTTTTGGTCAATAGCAGCTCGGGAACGACCGTGTCCCTCCTGAAGGCCATTAAGGATACACCAGCCCGGGTTTTGGCCAGCAGTCACGGGATGACGACAGGGTCCATCTTGGTGGCTAACAAGGGAGCACCTGCCGATTATGACACACGATTCTTGAATTTTTTGCCCCATTTTAAATTAGTTTGGTTGTACTGTCATGATTAGACTTTGGTGCTTTGAGGTAGCACTGGATCTTGGTGGATTGGTTAAAACTGATGTGATTCAGGAGTAACCTCAGAGCTCCGTCGGCTCTTAGCACCCAAGATATATTCTCACCAGAAGAAATCATAAGGGTGTGTGCAATATCTAAGATGTGGGAGAGTGTTTGTCCTTAACCACCTACTTAAAACTTATAGCAATAAGCTTTGACTCTTGCCTACTCAAGTACAACTCATATGTTCATACCTCTCCCTTATTTCTTTCAAGTCTTGACTTAGTAAGAGTCTAAATTTTAGTTGGAGTTGGGACCGGTTACCAATTCCCCTTTTCTCCCTGTAAGCTTAATAGTAGCACGTTGGTATTCGAAAAAGGCTAGCCAATTCATACAAGAGGGGTAACAAATTCAATTGAAAATTCACATGATGAAGCGTTTTCTATCGGACATTGGTTTTGCATAAAAGATATTCATTTGGTCAGAGAAGAATTACTAATTCGACTTTAAATAAAAGAATTTCGCACTTACTTCTGACCTGCTATTATTATTATTATTATTATTATTATTATTATTATTATTATTATTATTATTATTTTGATGGGGGTTCACTTTTGTTCTTAGTATACATATGATATTACATAATAGGTGAATAGATAAAAAGTATACCAAATCATAAATGTATGTTGAAATAGAGATTTGTCCAGAAATCGATGATGACGGGGTAGAAAATTGATAATTGACAAACCAATGTCTTGATGGTCGATATTGTACCTAATTGACAGATGCTTGTTTATTTTGCTCTTTCCTAGTTGCAACATAAAAAAACGGCATTGTCTCGATTCGATCGAGAAAGAAATTACTTGTAAACCACTATATGTGTTTGCGGCCAGCGCCCCCTGTAAAAACAACAAAAAGAGGCCGATTTTAGAATCGAATATTTGTTCTTTTCATGGAAATGGGAAAATCGAAGAAAGTATTGAATATTTTTTGGCAAAAACATCGATACTTTCGAAATAAACACAAAAACATTAGATCTGTCAAAGAGCAAAAAAGCTAACAAATGAATTGGAAGTGGTTGGTTGAATTTGTGGGCATAATTGGACAAAGAATGCACAATTTTGAGTGCCTTTTTTTGTTGTTGTTTCATTTACTTGTTTGAGAATGATTAGGAAAGGAGAGGAGAATACCTCAACGAAGAAAAGATGAAAATGATGAAGAAAAAAAAAGGGAATAAAGAAAGGGAAACGATGTAGTAGAGTAAAGAGAAGGAAGATAAGATTATAGAAAAAAGAAAATATCAGTCTCATTCATCACTTATTATTCTCGCTTCAAAAAACCACCCCATAAAAACCTTCAGATAATCAAAACTCAATTTCTGTACAATCACACACACGCAATAATAACAATAATAATAATAATAATGATAATAATAAGAATAGGATGATAATAATAGACAACGCTTAAATTGAGTGTATTTTTCATGTGGTTCTCTTTGATCTGCCGCCGCATTCCGCAGGCGGACGTCCCCCTTCCCACGATCCGCCAATTAATCCTCCGTACGTCTCTTACACCCCACAACAACCTATCCGTACACCCTAAGTCCCGCTATTGCCTAATGGTGACTTGTTTACCAAGTTTTCTCTTTAAAAACTGACGCAAATCAAAGTTGTTTACTTGCATCTGGAAAAGAAAAAAGAAAACTAAAGAAAAATTATTTTGATTTTTTTTTTCAAAAGGAAAGAATCAGGAACCATTACTTCTATTTATTTAGATTTTGCACCAAGTCAGTACAGGAAGCTTTTTTTTTTTCACCCATCCATCCATCACCACCTCACCCCTAACGCACATACAACCCACGGAAATGCCCGGTTCGAAAACGTCATCTTTTAATATCAGCAGTTCCCTACTGATCAATCGGCAGATTTCCACTTGTCTCAACAAAAATTTCAAAAGTTTCCAAATCTTCGAGATTTTGTCAAAGAGTCGATTTCTCTCTGTCTCCCTTTCTCTCACACTCTCTTTCTCTCTCTCTCTCGCACGCGCGCACGCACGCATACGCTCTCTCTCTCTCTCTCTCTCTCTCGTTTTCTCAGCTTCTCCTTCATCCTCTCTCTCTCTCTTTCCACATCTTTCCTCTTTCTCTCCATCTCTCTTAAATCAAATTTGAAGTTATCACCAACGCCGGTCAGCAAACCTACGCGACCCACTCGGGTGCAAAGGTGTGAGGTGCACTCCAAATTGAAAGAGAAAATAGTCGTTAGAATACAGTTCGGGCGCACGAAAACCCTTGCACAAACTTCAAGTCTCATCTAGGGTCCATGAAATCCTCGTGCCAGTCCTAGTTTTAACAAATGCCCGTGTTGATCGAGTAGTAAATAAATGACCAGGACAAGACATCTATTGTCATTATTCTTCAAATTTTTTGTCTGAATTTCATAAGCAAGGTGATATTATTATTATAATTATTATTATTATTATTATTATTATTGATGATGTTGTTAATATGGTATCGGATCAATTCGTCGTCGGTAAATTGGTCGCCGGTAAAAATTGATGTGAGGTCAATTTGTCGATAGAACAGGTCGTCACCAACTCCAAGAAATGCTCAAATTCCAAAAAAAAAAACTAAAAACTAAATTTAGTTTATTACATAAGATATATCAAAATATTGAAATTTAAGATTATGTGCAACTGCTTTTCAGAAATTGACTTTTTGTTCTGTTACGTATTTTTCTATCTCTTTTTTAGACCCAGGCTCATATCTTTGTATTTTCTCTCTTGGATGTTTTTTCTCTCTGATTTATGTTTTGCAATTGGGAAACTTTTCTTAACGTTTTAATAAATCAATTCCATGTATTTGGTTAATTAGTTCTTAGATATTCAAGCAACGTAATTAAATTGCCCAAGAGACAATTCGAACGGCGACAATTCGACCAGCAACGTTATTAATTCTTTTAGACCAATTCCATTGTATCTGCTGTCTTTATTACAACATAACTCAGGGAGGGAAGGGCTCCTCGTAGAATAGTTGTTAGTAAACTAATCTCGTAGACTATTACTACTGTTTTGAATTTGATCCTGACTGGGCACACCAAACTTGTTGTCTTGCACTATAATAAGCTAAGTTAATAAGGTGCATTACCGTGTATAAATATCTAGCAAGCTAACCTTCTAGGCTTTTCCTACTGTTGCTAGATAGATCCTCAGTGGCTACTTCACACACGTGTTTGTGCCAGTCTCATCTAAACTCAGTAAATGTCTATTAAAACATACTCCAGTGGATTTGTGACAGGGTGTGTATGTGCGTGTGTGCGTATGTGTTCGGATGCACCTCAGGGTGTAATTTGATCCACTGGGAAATCATTTTGGGTGGCCAAAGTCCCTTAGCAAATAGAGTGTCCATCTTGGAATGTTGAGTGGATTGGTGATAATCATTTGGGGTGAAGACATGCCTAGGATGGCGGAATTGTGGCATATCCCTTCAATCAAGTTCAAAGGTAAAAGGGATTAGTTTCTCATTGATAGACTGCCAGAACCTACCAGTGAGTTGGATATTTGCTGTGCTAGAAGAAACAGACCAGTCAAAGCGTAACAGAGGAGGAAAGGAGGAAGAACTGGCGGTGCCATTTCCAGGCAGAAGACAATGGCAGAATCAGACGTTGAAAGAGAATTACTACAATCAAATGGTCTGCAGTGGTAGCGGTGCCTATAACAATAAGTTTTGTGGCCTTTTCGGAATGATCAAAGTGTAGTATCTGTTCCCCGGCATAGCTTGAGGCGCCGGTACTGACACTAGCCTGCCGAATAGGTTGGAGATTGTGTGCGCCAGTGCAATGCGTCAGCTAATGAGGTTATACTGAGGCTACGCATTGGGAGCCTTTTAGATTCGTCCTTGGGCTCTTGGCCCAGCTGCAGGGGATACGGCGCCCCGGGGCAGCACTGTTCTATTGCACATAACGGAACAGGTCCGGCTCGTGCCTGACGCTTTCGTGGCGGCAGTTGCTTAGCAAACCTAAGTCACGTCGGCTGGAGCTATTTTTGAATGGGTATCTCCTTTTTTCCCTACGTGAAGCCCCGACCTTGTGTCACATTTTGCTCTGGTAGAAGAGTAAATAAATAGCACACGCCAATATAACTTTTGTCCCTCACGTTTTGAAACCTACAATAAACTTTTGCAAACTGTCCAAGACTTGGAGAAACCAAAGAGAGGTCTCGTAGCTATCAACTAAATTACAAAGAACTCACAAGCAAACCGATGATGTCAGTAAATCACGACACAAAGGAACACAAAAGCAAAGGATCAAGGCAAAAGTGACAACAAGTTGCAAGGAGAAACAACTTGAGAACAAAGAACAATAGAGAGAACAGAGAGAAAACATTCTTCTTTTCTTTGTCCGAATTTCTCGCTTGAAAGACCAACTCAGCGAATTTCGACATCATTTGCACTGCAGTCAGCTAGTTTGTTTTTTTATTTAGACCAATACCTAAGGAATTCAAGGCCTCAGAAGAATATTGTATTTGCTTGTGTTTAATATTTGCTCGGACCATTTGCTTTTTTTTAAGGACACGATCAACATAGTATGTCCGACAGATGACTAAAAAGTGACACCAGTATTGCATTTGGGGCTTGACTCAACGATTTTAGCTAAGAGCTTAGGCCACATATTCGGGCTCGAAGGATGGTCTGCTTCGCATTTTGGAAGATTGAGGAAGTTAAGGATAGCTCTTGCTCCCGGGATTAAGGTGCGGTTGGACTCATGCTTCTGTTTTTGTTTTGTATATAGTAAATATATTCGGATAGACATTCTGAAATACCTTGATATTGAACTCAGATTGACCATCTTTTTCGTTGCATTTTCTATATTTACCAAGATGAGTTTAGTATGGTGCAGAGCCACAAGTATGATCGATCTCATTATAGTAATAATGGTCTGCAAGACTAGTGTAATGTAAATGTTTGATTGATGGGCTGGTGATGCTCGTCTTAGCATTAGAGATGTCTAAATACATCTCGGACCTCTATCGCAGTAGTCATGTGTTCTCACTTTTTGTGGGTAATGCTGTTTGGAGAGATGAGAGGTTGAACTAAAGACGAAGTTTCCATATTTCAAACCGTCTGACCCCTTCCGACCACATGGAAAAGTAAGGAAGCAGGACCTGAGCAAAATCTATTTGCCTGACCCCCTCCTGCTGACAACTGTCTTGATTTTATGAAATGTTTTGAAACTTCGTTAGCCTAGTTCGTAACTACGTACGCGTTGACAGCTTTCCTGGTTTTGAAAACATTCCCAATAATGGGATTTCAAGAAAAGGAGTACGAAATACTGACTAGAGTTATCGATAGTTTCGACAAATACAGTCAAACATCTGCTTTTTTTAAGTTCGTTTTGCACCTCTTTGTCTTTTTATGAAAAAAAATGAAAAAAAACATTGAAATGTAAAAATTGTTTAGTTTTTTGCAGCGAATCGTCCAACCTTCTCTTTGTCTCTCCCTTACACCCTGATCTATTGTATCCCCACCAGCAAACCACCGTTGATTCAACCTAAAATACATATTTCGATATAAATCAATGGCAATTGTTTCTTGGCTCTGGACGATTTCGGTTTATGAGGGACGCTCAACTTTCAGATAGCGTGCGAAACCTCTAACAGTGCCATAGAAAGAAATTTTATAAGGTGGTGCGAAGCTGTTATAGCCATCGCTCAGACACACCGATAAAATCGTTTAAGCATGCCGTATTATATTCTTCGAGTGGATCTAATGCATCCTTCTGTCAAACCTATGGAGCTGAAACATGGAACCTAGCCCAAAGATTGACACTCGAAGTGAGAACCATGCAACGTGTGTAGGAGAGAATCATAAGACAGCACAGTATATTGGAGAACAACACAGGTCAGCGATATCATAGAATCCATTTTTGAGAAAAACAAATGGTAATGGGCTGGTCATGTAGCAAGACTGTCAGACTACCACTGGACATTACGACATTCACAGGTCGACAAAATAAAAGATGATATGACGAAATAGACGAAATGGGAAAGTAATGGCTCTGCAATGCCCATGATAGAGGGGTCTGGCGAATCCTAGAAAAGGTCTATGTCCAATGACGGATAAATGAAAGGCTGCTGCTGCTGATGATGATGATCTTATTAATGGATATATTGTGTTGACTGAGAAGTTCCAATACACAGAGATTATCGAACCATTAACCACTGGTCAGTAGTTGCTAGTTTCACCGCCGTGCTTAACACGGGAGTGGGTCTTCAATACGGTATTTATTTAATTCAGTATCGCGAGACTGGTCATAAGTGGGTCCTGGAGTAATGAAAAAAGCCGACGCGATGTTCATAAATCTTTTATCGGGTGTTTCTTCTTACATCAACCCTCTTTATTCATACATCGAATGTACTGGCTTGTGTTGGCACACGTGTTGAATCACACGCCGAAGGTGTTCTTGGCAAGTGGAAAAGCCAATTTCCTCCCAATCTGACGACGTTTCTCATCGATATCCTCAGAAGTTCAAACAAGTACAGGTCTACCCTGATATGCTAGAGTAGAGCGTTCTTATGAAACCTTTCGTAAGCCGGAATGGTGTAAAGCAAAAAAGCAATTACCATTGATTTACGAGAATATTTCTATAGCAGACCAAGACCCCAAAATAACCTTGTATGAGATTTTAGCTACGATCGACAGTGCTTCAATAATTGCAGAGAAATAGGTTTGGGCTGGTTTGCCGGATTTTGAGAGTCTCCAAAGAACTGTACGTAGGAAAATGCGTGAGGCTCAGCAGTCAGGCATACTGTCTTATTTTAATTCTTTCACACTAGCCACCTTCGACACCGTGGCTGGCAGACATACAAGAGGCTTAATTTTGGATCAGGTAACGCTCAAAAAATTACCTATATGAATTAATAGAAATTACTCCTTCACTTTACACCAATTTGGATAGCAAGGAAAACCTGTACTGATGTAAGTCTTCCGCAGATGAGAGTGGTGTAAAGCGAAGGGAACGTGTACTCTATCTGTTTTTATTAATGGTACTGTCTGGATAGATTCAATTCATTTTTCAAATTCCAAAAATGAAAGAGGAAGATTATTTTAAAAGATGGCTAATAAGCCAAAAGATGTTTCCGGTAGCGCTGACACCAGAATAAAAGAGTCTACCCCCCCCCCAAAGATGCGAACAAAAATTTCCCCAGATAAAGTAAAAAAATGTATTCCGAACATGTCTAGCGAATTAGCGA
>OY735201.1:32259322-32361822 GCA_963457665.1 Thysanoteuthis rhombus
ATTTATAATCTTTGAGTTAGTAATTTATATTACTATATTATCCATAAAGCAATATAATATTTGATACATATAATAATTACAGATACGTGTACATATATTTGAATGTTCTATCTTTTCTTTGAAACTCTATTTGAACTGACATTCCGTTTTTTACATGGTAAGTTTGTTAGTTGGCCTAGACAGCGAAAATAGAATAAACAATGGAAGAAATAGACTGCTGCAGGATTATTAGGGGGCCGTTTTGACACGACGCCGCTCTAAACATCTGAGCTAAGCAGCCAGCTAGTAAGCCAGTGGCCTCACAAACTGCTTAAAACCCACCTCTCGTCTTATTCATTCACTGTCCATATTTGCTCTATGTTTCTCAACGTGGACAATTACATTATAAAGAAATGGATAAATAACCCGACAATAATTATTCTGTCGGATTATGAATGCATTTCTTTTTAATGAATATTTATGATAACAACAATAGCAATTTAAAAAAAGTTCTTTCTTTCTTTGGTGCTTAATTCTGCATTCCAAATGGACGGGTTCAAATCATTACCCTAGGGTGCCGAAAGGAAGTTGTCATTTTTTTATAATACTCTATGTAGTTTGTGGACTGTTCCGAGTAGGTCGATATTTTAGACAGCGTAGATATTGATGTTACTTGGGATACGATCAGTGATCTTTTCAGTTCCTTCCTTCATAAGTCCTAGAGCACCGGTGACCAATGGGATTATTTATGTCTACAAATTCTGTTGATCTTGATCTCCAGATTTTTGTACGACTTCGTATGAGTTTTTCTCAGATGGTACTGCAAGGCCAATGAGTAAGCACCTCTTTTCTCTTTTGTTCTTGCTGAAGATATCAGATTTGTCTCCTTTTATTCCCTGTTCCAGAGGATAGTGACATCACTGCTTTCAGTGACAGTACACTGTTGTTGCTGATGCCATCATCTTGTTCTCCTTGCAGTTGCTGTTGGCCATGTTGTTTTGCCTTCTGTTTCACTCGTTTGGCGTTGATGGTTTTTCGCCTCTTTTTCTGTTGATGGGGTTTCGGGAACATAATGTTCTTTCTTGAACCCAGCAGAATAGAAAGTGCAGCCTCTTTCTTAATGGAGTGAATCTGGTGCTTTACTATTTGGAGGAGTGGGTCATTTATTCATGTAATCCGATAGCGGTAGACTTGAGCGTAAGTTGGACTAGGCCTCGTCCCCACTGAAGCTCTTGTTATGTACAGCCTGACAACATCTGCTTTCGGGTGATGCATCTCCTCCTTTGTAATCATTTTTCTTGTCTGTGTCCAATCTCTTGTGATTCAGCTTCCAATTGATGATATTAAAGCTTTATGTAACTATGGGTATCGTTAGGATGTATATAGTTTTTAAAACCTATTTGCTTCGTTGATCTCATTTGTCAGTATCGTACACACTCTACTAAAGTACTGTTTCCGGATTTTCTCCTTCATAGTTAAGTGCTGTATGTCATCTCCTTCGTTCATCCATAAGTGCTTGTGTGTGCCATCTTGGACTAGCTTCTTAATCGTGGTATTGATTTCAAGGTCCATGTCCACAATTTTTGCCAGCTTTCCTCTCCTGAAAGATTCTTTGGCACACTTTACGGCCCTCAACTCCACCTTCTGTCGTCGTTAAAAGTCTTTACAATGGTAGAGTAGACCTTTTTGCTGGTTGTCCTCCTTGGTTAACGTCTTCGGGTTGTTTATGTAGATCAGGTGGTTCAGTTTGTCAGACTGAGATTTGTATCCGTAACTTCTGCAGTTTGGTAGGTTGCTTAATGGGTCAAGTGTAAAGCAAAAGATAAGAGGCGTCATAGTGAACCGTTTTGGAAGATCCCATTTTTTATGTTGATCGGTCTCGATGTTAAAGACCCTTCAACATGGTTGAGATTCAATTTAGTCTTCCAGGTTTTCATGCTCTCAGGGATGAATTTGGTCATTATTGGACACACTGTGGATCTTGAGACTCTTTGAGTACACTGTCAAATGCCTTTATATTGTCAATCCCTGCGGTAAAGTATTTTTTCTTGACTCAACCTCTTGCAGTATCACACTGTTGATCAATAGCTCCTCCTTGCATCCGTAGCTTCCTTTCTTTTCTGCAGGAATCAAACTGTTTTGTTTTTTTTTTGCTGGATAGGAGATGCTGTAGGTCCTCTCGGTGATAGAGGTGAGGATCTTATATGTTCTCGGTAGGCAGATGATGGGCCTATTATTATCATCATCATTATCGTTATAGTGATGTCTGTCCCTTATAATCTATTGCTGAGTCGTTACCAATAACTTGGGACAAAATAAGGTTGAAGTTATATACAACTTTCCCCCTGACCCAATCTTATTTTGTGTGTATGTTGCAGTATGTTCGAGACGATACTGCTCTTCTCAATATACAGGCAGTACCCGTAAGCACTGTTCTTTCAGTGTTTTTAGTGCCACATTTTCTGTATCTCGATTTCAAAATCCCTATACATGTCCAGTTTTACTCTATACATGTTATATTTCTATCAGTCAATTAGCAGGCATGTTCTTTACGATTATCCTTCACTACAATGTCGGGCCTGTTCGCTTTGATGGTCCTGTCAGTATCTATCACACGGTCCCATAGTATTGTGGCGTTCCATAGGTGTTCCGTAATGCTTGAAGACTCTCCAATGTATATATTCACCCGCTCTGTCATGTCTGGACTTGAATTCTGTTGGTGTTAAAACAGAGCAACCAGACACGTAGTGGTCTATTGTTTCTACATGGAGGTCATAAGAGAGGCATTTTGGGTAAGCACCGTTTTTTTTATGAGGTATTCGCTTGAAAGTTTCAAGTAGGCAAGCTTTGGTCTTGAGCAGCCAGTATGTATGTATGTATGTATGTATGTATGTATTTATTTATTTATTATTATTATTATTAGTAGTAGTAGTAGTAGTAGTCATACACAGTTACCTCATTCTATAAATAATGCTTATATTAGTAAATACTTAATCGCTGATAATTTTTCGTCGTGATATCTAATGCACAACATACAGATTCAGATAAAAATTACTAAAGATGAATATTCATTTTTGCTGCTGCCAGAAATATTTAATCTTTCAGTTTAGAAAACGACTGAAACCAAGCGGAAGAATGGTAGAGTAACGGTAAAGCTAGTGAACCATGATGAGAGAATAACAAATCTTCCCCACGGACACTGCGTTCAGCTGGTACTGAACTAGAACTGTGATAACAATATTGTTTCATTTATCACCCTACTACCAGAATTTGCTGTGTCAGTATAGATGTAACCAGCTGAAATCTCCGCCGAGGCGGGTGTTTTCCGGATGGTATGTATATGTTTATATGTATGTTGAACGGAAAGTTTGAGTTCAGTTTAGTATTAGAGTTAAACAGTAAATAGTACTCCCTCTAAAATATCATTTTGCTAAAAAAAATTATACTGTAAAACATTCCCCTGTGTCAATTAAGTATGCATGCCAAATTAGGTTGAGCTTCACCAAAGTTCAAGGGGTACAGACACAGTTATTTTATTTAATAGGTTATTTGTGAATTAAATTATTCTAATCGTTTCATAAATTCTACCTGTCATATCACAGGTTACATTAACAGCTGATCATAGGGAAATACCAGGGCCTTGTCTAGGAGCTCAGAACACTATTGAATATGAAGATTAAATTGATGTCCATAAGTCGTTGCTTTGGACTTGAACCACCACACATCTGATGTAAAATATGCAAATGGAATATAAATAATTATATAAACCGACCGACAGTTGCATTTTCATCGTCCCTTTGGGAACTATTACAATAACGCTAAAATGAACTTTGTATAAAAAATAGTTGCATCAATTACCTTTTATCTCAGAGGATTACTGTCATATGTTGGTTCTCTCGAACCATTTGCTTCGTCTTTGATGTCCTAATCGTTATGTTTTGGTTGGTGAACCTTCTAGTTGTTTGTTGCATTTGGTTAGTTCCTGGGAGTCTCGAATGTGACCTTTTAGTTTATTCCAACGGCTGTTGGGAACTGATTTACATCGGTGATGCGATTTTCCGCATAAAAAAAAAACAACTTTCATGAGACATGTAGAATGAACAGGCTCGATCGTTATGAAGCAACTGTCACACGGTACCAAGAAGTGTTTCACTATTGTCTGGGTAATCCAATGGAAGAGCATCTGTCCGTGCATGCGCTGTATGCATCCTTTGATTGGTTCTCTAGTTACATCGGGGCTGCGCAACCGGTTCTTCAAGTATTCAAAATGGTTGGATATTTCCCGGATTGATCTCGAGTTTATTGATGTAAGGCAATCTGTCACCAACAGGTGAGAAAATGCAAACCCCTCAGCTTTTTTTATAGAATGTTGTTACCATCAAGCGATAACTGTCAGCGCTGCCTTCAGTAGATTTAGTTCGTAAATTATTACTTTTTTTTTTTCGTGAGTTGTGGAAAGAGAATGTAGAAGAACAAGCTAGACTGCATCAGGGTCAAGATACACTCTAAACACAACAATTTTAGCCACTCTGCAATTTCTAAAAAGAAGTTTTTCCCTAATTATTGAGGGAAATGTGCGTGTGCGAGCCAAGTTTCAAGTTTCTACTTAGGAATGGGAAGTGTAGAGAAAAAACTGAGAAGTAGAAAGGAGAAAAGTAAAGTTAAAAAAAGACGGGAAAAGTAAAACGCGAGCTGACACGACATGACGTCACTCTTCCCCCTTTCTCTTTCTTTCTCTCTCTTCCATGTGTGACAAATTGTGACAATAAAGTCAACTCTTCAAGAGTTCGACAAAAGACGCAAGAGGGGGTAAAGAGCGCGTTCTGCCTTTTAGTGCTTTTCATTATCTGCTTAATTTCGATCTCATCTCTATCTTCTACTTCCTTTCTCTCTGTTCATCGCTGCCAACCAAGAATTCTATCTTGTCTGTCCATCTGTTTACCCTAACTATACCCCCAAAAGTTATCAATGAATTTCAATAGGCTTGGGAGGAAGTGATTAAATTCTGGGGTGGATTCTAGAGATTCTACCGTCACTTCCCTTGCATCATAGCTATGTCCACACAATGAAATGTTCTGGAATAGCAGACCGTAGGGAGAGGAAAAATTGATCAGATCCAGGGATTATTTCGATTGAGAGGTATTTCTTTTCAGTTCCCTCATACATTCCCCATGAGTGTCTACACATTATCGCCAAAAGTTCTCCACGAATTACAATAACATTTTGTGAGAGGCTGAATCATTCCCTAAAGAAAAATTGATTAAATTTTAGGGCTGATCGAAAATTCTCCTACCGTTACCTCCTCTGCATTGTAGCTCTTGATGAACTGATTTTCATTCAGTTTTTAAGTGGCATCGTTGTTGGTGAAGGTAAGTATGCGCTCTCTGTGTGCTTTTTAGCTCATTTTTTTTTCTCTTCAAATATCTCATCCTTCACATATGCCTACAATTCCATCTCGCCCCTAACAATTGCCGCTGCAGAAGTGTAACTAGACTTGGGGCTGGGGGATGTTCAGCATCCTGTGGGTACCCGTTTAACACTTCGTGAGATTTGTCAGTAAAAAGAAATGTAGTAAGAGGACTACTATTTTGCCCCCCCCCCCTGATTTGGGGCCTGGGGTCAAATACACCCGCAAGCTACGGTTCTGTACCGCTACTTTTCAATCGATTTTGTTGCTCTTACCTTCCCTATTTCATTAATTGTACTCCAATTTCAACACCACTCACTCTCTGAGTGTTTTTATCCCTTTCTGTCTTCATCCATATTCGTAACTTCTCTTCCCATCTCTCTATTGTAACTCGTAGCATTTTCTTAATATCCAAATCTGTTTTCTCCTCAGACTTCGCCTTCTTTTCATCGTACTCGCATCTTGGCTTTTTTTTTTTTTTGTCTTCTTTTCTTCCATTCTCTTTAACTCCGTCTTCTTTCCAATCTTCCTTCTCCACCTCTTTGTCTTTTTCTCCTTATTCATCTTCTCCGGCCTCCTCTCTCTTTTCCGTGTTAAGTTCTCACCAATGATTACTGACGTGGCCTGACTTTTTCTTTCATTACTTTTCTTTCTAGCTTCCCCTTCACCCCCATCCTGGCTCGCTCCAATTCATTTTTATTTTGTTTTCGCTCTTTTTTCTTCCCACAAGTCACAATCCATTTGAACTTCCGGTTGTATTCTACTCGTTTTGTTGTTTTGTTTTTTAGGGTTTTTTAACTTTTTTTCTCCACCCTTTTATGCTTTGCTTGTTTAAGTTTTACTCGATTTTTATTTATATTTTTTTTATATTTGTCATTTTCAAGACTGAATTTTTTTTATTATTTCATTTAAACGAAAGTCGAAAACAAAACGTCGACAAAGGCCGGCTACATGCACAACGTCCTTTGTTATCGGACGGTCTTTGAAGTTTTTTCACACAAATAAGAATCAGACGAGATTTTCCCGCTCTTTCTCTGCTGTTTTCTTCTTGTCTTCAATTCCTAAAAGTTTTTTTGACACTTGTTCTCTCTTTTGCGCCATCTTTTTTGTCTTGTCAACTCATTTTTTCTGTCTTTCTTTTCTTCTTTCATTGGCTGTTGTCTCTTTCCCTTCGACTCATTCATCTTGTCCCTTTCTCTTATCTTTTCCCTTTTACCCTTTCATTATTTCCAACAGATTTTTCTTTTTTCATTATTTTTGTCCATTATCTTTGCCTTGTCTTACTTTTTGTGTTTTTTTTACATTGATCGTTTCCTAAAATCTTATTGAATATTAGCTTCCTTTTCTCTTTCGTCTTCTTTCTTTTCCTTTTATCTTTTAAATCGTTTCTTTCTTTTACAATCTTCTTAAGCGATTCAGCTAAATTCTTCATTTTAGTCTTCATTTCAATTTCACCTCACTTCTTCAAAATCATGCTTCTTTTCCCCCTTCAATCTTTCTGTCCTTCTTTCTTTCTTTCTTTCTTTCTTTCTTTCGTTCTATTTTGTACCTGTTTTTTATATCTATCTCTCTCGGTGCTGCTTCCATCCATCTATCTTGGCCCTCTTCTTTTCTATCTTTTTTTTCCTTTTTATCTGTTCCTTTCGTTCGTTCTTTCGTTCATTCTTTCCTTCTATTTTTGTTCCTGTTTCTATCAACCGATCTATCGGACTCCACATTTTTTCCTTCTTTTCTTCCTTTCTTTTTTATTCTCGTTTCTTCCTTTCTATCCATCTTTTGCTCCCCTTTCTTTCTCTTTCTTACCTTCTTTCGCTTCTAACAGACTATCATCCTTCTCCCTTTCCTGCCTACCTTTCTTTCTTGAATTTTCTGTTTCGATCGTCGTTTTACTTCCCTCGTTCTTCTTTTCCTCTTTTTTCCCGACTTCTTCACCCATCTCTCAGCCATCTCTTCCTCGGTCTCCACCACCCCTAATTCCCCTCTGTCGGATGCCGTAATTTAACGATCAAAGAGTTCAGCGGTATTACTTTGCGCAGCGGAAGCTTATGAGTTGCAAGACGAAAGACTCAGCTGGGAACAAGGCTCACACTGGAATGACAGAGGCAGACTCACAGGGGAGGGGCACTACGGAGATACGGACGACTCTTCCACTCCTCCTCCTCCTCCTACCCCCTGTTTCTACACATCGTCCTCCTCCGTCTCTTACTCTCACTTTTTGTTCATCTCACTCTCTTTTTTCCCCCTCTCTCTAGTTCTTCGACATTCTCTTACAGACTTCCTCGGTCCTCATATTTCTCATTTGATCTCACGTCTTTTGCCGACGTCGTAAATAAGTTTGCCCGAGATTTTTCGAATTTCTTCGCAAAACATCCCATCTCTCTCTCTGTCTGTGTCTGTCTGTCTGTCTCTATCTCCCTTTTTCTCTCCCCTTTTCTTTCTTTCTCTATCTTTCTCTCACTTCTTTCTTTCTCTATCTTTCTCTAATTTCTTTCTTTCTCTATCTTTCTCTCACTTCTTTCTTTGTCACTTTCTTCGTTGCTTTCTTCATCTTGTTCTTTCTTTTATTTTTCTTTCGTCAGTTTTTGTGTCTTTCTTTTACTTGGTTTCATCCTTCTTCTTTGCATTTTTTTTTCAACTCTTTCTTAGTTGTCCGCTCTCTCATTTTTCTTTGTTTCTTTGTTTCTCTCTTTAATCTTCCGTGTCTTTCTTGGTCTTTCTTTTTCCTCGTTAGTTTCTTCCATTTTCCATCTTTCTTTCGTTTTTTCTTTTCCCGAGTCTTTCCCTTTCCTTTACCCTCTTTCTTTTTCTCTTTATAATTCTCCTCGCAACCTGTTTCTACATTTCATTCATTTCCTTTTTTTCTTTCACTTACCAACTATCCGTCCTTTCTAATCTATTTATTCCATTCCTTTTCAAAAACCTTTCCTATTTTCACTACTTCTTCCTTACCCTTTAATTACTTTCGTTTTCGTATTTTATTTTCTTCCATTGTCTACTTTTCTTTTTTGGTCCTGCGTTTTCTTCATTTCGTTTATCTTCATTCAGTATTATTTCCTAATTTTGCCTTTGCCCCATGTTTTTCTTTTCCTCTCGTAGTCTGTGGGACCCATTCCCACCTTTTTCAATCATCACCATCAGATGAGTAGCTACAGATCTGGGGGCGCGGGGGTTTGCTACAACATTTAGTGAGATTTGTCAGTAGAGATGCTGTAGGTGAACTACGATTTATAAAGCATTAGGCGCCCCCCCCCTTAGGGGTTCAGGTAACGTTTTCAGATAGCCCCCACCCCTACCCTCTCGCCATAGTTACATCTCCGGCCACCATCTTCTTTTCTCCAACTTCTTTTCTCCGATTGTTACAAGTACCTCAATCTTACAGTTCAGTTTTCTTTATCTTTTTTGCAAAGGGGGGGGGGGTCTCGATCTTTTTCCCATTTTTTTTCGAATTCAACTCCTCAGCAATTTTAATACCCCCCTTTTCTTCATGTCCCACTGTCAGTCTCCCTGCCTTTCCCTAACTGTCTGTCAGTCAGTTAATCTCTTTCTCTTTTTCCAGCTCTCTCCCCCTTCCCCTGTCTGTCTGTCTCTCCTATTTCCTCCTCTCTTTCTAAAGTATCTTTCTCCAATTTTAAAGATTTCTCCTCCTCTGTTTTTTCCTCCAGTCAGTATCCCCCCTTTCTCTCACTTTCTCTCTCTCTCTTTCCCCCTCCGTCTGTCTGTCTGTCTGTCTGTCTGTCTGTCTGTCTCTCTGTCTCTCTCTCTCTCTCTCTCTCTCTCTCTCTCTCTCTCCTGTTTTCTTTTATATATTTCGCACAGGTCATGCGCTGACCTTTGTGAATAAGCAATCATTTTTTGTCTTTTTTGCTGTTATTCGTTTTTTTCTTCTCGAAATCTATAAATTCTCATTCTCCATCTTCAATTTGATCATTACTTTTTTCATTTTCTCTATTTCATTTTTCTCTCTACATTTCTTTCCTTGTTTCTCGATTCACTCCTTATTTCTATCAACACTAATCCATTCTACAATTTTATTTGACCGATTCTCTATTCTCTCTCCCTTTCCTCTTTCTCTCTCTCTCACTCTCTCTCTCTCTCTCTCTCTCTCTCCTAAATCGATGCCAGAGATGAATATTCGAGTCTAAATAAAAAAAATCCTGAACCTTGAATGCAGATTCCATGGTATATATATATATATATATATATATATATATATATATATATATATATATATATATTGCCTCTCGCAGACTTTTCTCCTTTTAAACCAAAGTTGCCTCTACCCTGTCCTGTCCCAACTAAACAACCAAACAAGATAGAAATATCCTCATTTCTTTCATCGACTTCAAACATGTAAACAGCAAAATTTTCCGTAAACCACTGCAAATTTTACTCTGAAAAAGATGGCTAACACCCGTTGAAATGCATCGAAACACGCCTACGAAATAATGAAAAAAATTGAGGTGTCACACCTGCCTCTGCTCACCTTCCAATTGTTACTTACATCAACAATCTGTCAAATCACTCAACATTCACAACACACGCACACACACACACATATATTAATTTTTATTAAGGCCCCCACCCATTCTAGGGTTGAGAACTCTGAGGTAAGGCACCCGTCTGCAAAAGCAAATATGGTCTCGGTCGTACGTGTGTATGGGAGGTGTATAAATACAAAAATATAAAGATTGCACTTGTGCATTGAAAAAACATACTTCACTTACTGCGCAACTCCTTGGTTGTACACGTGTTATATTAAAACAAAGTTATGTATATAGATCTAAAAATTGTCACCTTTACTCCTTTATTCCCCTAGAAGGAAATAGAAAACAAATAATCGTATTTTGAAGTGAAAGATAGGTAATAAATGGAAAATAATGTTTTCCGACAAACGACCATTCTGAGATACGAACTGACAGTCGCAAGGAACTTGGCCGTAAGTCGGGGATCATATATATATATATATATATATATATATATATATATATATATATATATACAAATATATATCATTTCACTAACAGTTTCCTAACATGTGAGAGAAAAAGAACAGAAGATGCAGATTAAGACCAAAAGAGAAAGAGTGAAAGAAAGGAAGAAATTGAAGATAAGAAAGAGAGGAGAGATAAATGTAAAAAAAAAAAAAATCTTAAAGGTTGTGGGAGAGGCCAACCTATAGTACCACCCCGACTCATCCCGAGAAACTTTCTTGCGATTGGGGCGGGCCGAGCTGGTGGTGCAGGTGGATGCGGAGAGTGAGGTGGTGCAGTGCGAGGAAATAATTGATGATGGCGGCATCCTTTGATGTGTATGTGTACCCCCTCCCCAAACAGGTGAGTCTTTTTCCTGTAAACATGTTTTGTACGTGTTGTTTGTGTCGTCTCCAAGATAAAACCCAGCCACTTGATGCTGTCGAGATGTTCCTACTAATCAAGATGTTGCTGCTGATAGTGCTGTTAAAGCTACCCTGCATGGGTCTCGGTCACACTCGGAAGTGCAGTCGAAGGTGGCTGGGGATGGTAGTTAACTTGTTGCTGTTATTAATAATATTACACTGGCTCGTTAACCATCACTTAATCATGATCTCTGTCAGTGTTTCTTTAACGTTTTTACTACCACGCCCTCTGTAGTCGTTGGACCTCATCTACACGCCCCCTGATATTTTCAATCAAATAATTGGTTTGAAGTAGATACAGCAAATCATTTTTTAAAAATACATTCCCATATAATACGTTCACCATGATATTATGCAAACGAGAATCGCTCAAATAATCAGAGAAATCCTTAGTTTTTATCGGAGGGCGTGCACTCTCCTGATATTACTCACGTCCCGCACCCTGCAGGGGGGGGGGGTCGTTCCTCCTGGTCAAGAACCACTGATCTATGATTATACGGAGGGAGCCGCTTATTGTGATCTCTTTGAGATAGGGTCTTCTAAATAATCATAACTGGCGGATTACATTAAGCAAGAAATATAGAGGGGACCACTTGGTGTGATAACTTGAAATAAGATGCCTGTGACTAGCTGATTTTGATAACTAAAACAGTTTAACAAAATCATCCGGGAATTATAATTCTACAAAACTTTTCAATGAATTTCGATGAAAATTTATGGAGATATGGACAATACGCTATGGAAGAACTGATTGAATGTCTTGGTGGATTCATGCACAATTACCTCCCCTCCGTCGTTGTTACATGTCCAAACCACATAATATCGCCAAAATTTCATCTGTTCACACGTTATCTCCACAGGTTATCAATGAATATCAATTAAATTCATATATATATATATATATATATATATATGTGTGTGTGTGTGTGTGTGTGTGTGTGTGTGTGTGTGTGCGTTTGTGTATATATATATATATATATATATATATATATCAATTCCCTAATACACACAAACACACAGACACACGCATATATATATCACTCATTTTTCCTGTGACAAATCGTACGAAGAAAAAATGAACTCGCTATAAAACCTTTATTCATCGGAATTTACAAGAAATACTCTATCAAATTACTTGATTAGTGCAAATTCAGTTAAAATATCCACACTTCAACGTTGACATTCTTGAGTGATGTCTTTTTACTGATCAAAATTGTAACTTGCAATAGTCCGCATAACAGTGTTTGCATTTTGACTGTTGCCTTTTGTCCCGATTCTTTCTGACTGGTCTCCATATATTTTCACCTAATCACACCTTGTTTTCCAATGCCCATCATCACTCACACCTCTTCCAGTCCGAGTTGAGTCTTCCAGCGCCCTCAAGGAGATGGTGGTACCCACTTCGAGAAACATGGGTTTAGATAGAATAACTAATCAGTCATTGCTGAAATTTTGAAAGACGTTGATGAAGTGAGAAAAAAAAAACGGAAATAGAACAAAATGGATAAAGGAGAAATGACTTTACAGAATTGGACTCAGGCACTCTTTCTAACCGAGAAACCCACTAAACAATATTAAGGAATGGAGAGGCAGGAGTGAGGAAGCCAAGGAAAAACGGAAATGGAACCAGTTTGAAAAGAAGAAGAAACATACAGAGGGAAGACAAGCTTAATGGTAGGATATCAAGAGACAGTGAAAGATTGGAAGGCAGGTAGGAATGGAAAGGCGTGAAAATGGAGGGTTTTCCTTTTGACTTTGTCGTGCATTGCATTGTCAGACATATACTTGAACCGTTTACTCAAACATGTCATTATGAAATGGAAAAAAAAAACATGATTTCATAAGTAGTGATTTTTTTTACTGAAATCAAATGAATAGTTGATATTTTGTAATTTTTAATATCTAGGTGTTAAGGTTTTGGTAAATTTCTAATGAAACATTACCTCAATAGCAGGCGCTGTTTGTTAATTCACTAAATTTAATATTAGAGTTTGTTTTGTTTTTGTTTTTTTCAATACGTTTGATTCGAGATACTATACACACAACTCTTTCACAGATTTTTCTCCAATCCTTGTTATTACTAACTAGAGAAACGTTGTTTACAGTGACTTGGACATTTCAGCTTATTTTGATGACATACTAAGCGGTGGGTTGATGACTACGTATATAAAAAAAAGTGTTAAAATATATAAGGGGAAATGCAGTAGGAAATATCTGTGCATTTCTAAATCCTTTATTTCGCGTAGATAAAAACATGGATGGGCAATGAAGATTAGATGGGATAAGAGGGAGAGAGGATGAGAAGACACAAGCTAAAGGTGAGAAAAGATTAAGGCCAAGAGCTTATGCATAATCTTAGTTGTCAGCGGAGAATTTCCATGGATCAAGCTGGTGATGATTATGTTCTTGACGGATGAGTTTAACTTCTGTGACATTTTAACTTTTTTTCCTTTTCCGAAAATGGAACATTACTTTCCGAACTACCGAAAAGAAAAATGTGGATGTGAGTGAATATATATATATATATATATATATATATATATATATATATATACATATATATATCACAGAAATATAAATATATACATACATATGAATTATAGAATTATAAATATATATGCATATGATATATATATATATATATATATATATATATATATATATATATATATATATATATATGCATATATATATATATATATATATATATATGAATTATATATATATGTATGAATATGAATTTTATATATATATATTTATCTATAAATTAATTTTATATATACATATATTAATATAAATTATATGCATATATGAATTATATATAGAGGGATAAATACATATGAATGCAACTTATATATAAATATAAATATGAATTATATATATATGTATAAATATGAATTATGTATATATATATGTGTGTGTGTGTGTGTGCGTGTGTGTGTGTGTATGTATATATCAATCATATTTATATGTGTATATATGCAAACGCCCAAATAACTGTTTCCACACCAAGTTCTCATCTCGTTTATTCTCGATCTATTTGCTTCGTTTAATGTGACAGTCATGTTTTAAGAAACGGATATACACGATCCAACAGAATGATTATAGGTCACGTTATATCATATAGTAAACTATTTTAAACATATCCTGTCATTACACGGTTAATGTACCACTCGCCCTAGACAGTGTAGGTAGAATAAACAATTAATAATAATAATATATATATATATATATATATATATATATATATATATGTGTTATACAATTATATATACCAGATATAAAAAAAAGTTCTCGAATTGACCAATTATAAAATTAACCAACGAGGGTGAATAGGTGAAAAGCAATAGTTTATTGCCAAACATCCAGTAGATACAGCGGGTGTCCCTTCTACAGTGCCAACAATGGAACCAAATCATAAAACCGCTGTACTTGTTTGAACTTCTAAGAATGAAGACGAGAAACATCGTCAAATTGGAAAGGAATTGGTTTTTCCTCTTGCCAAGAACACCTTCGGTGTGTCTTTCAACGCGTGTGCCAACACAAGCCATTATGCGCCTGATAAAAGCTTTATGAACGTCGCTTCAGCTTTTTCTCATCACTCCAGCGACCACTTATATTGGGGGGGGGGATTTTGAATCTGCCATAAGTACCTACCGTATTGAAAGCTTACTTCCGTAAATAGTTCAGTGGTGATACGTACGACTACTGACTAGACTAGTTTATGGTTTGATGTTTTTCTTGTTGGGTCGTCTCTAAATGCTCATCTCAGATAACGGAAACAATATGGATTATAATAGACCTCACATGATTAGCAGAAATAATCGCCCATATTGTAGGACTCAGGAAGTTTTGTTGAGACGAACTCAGTGTAGAAAAGATGTTCGAGGCGTTTCCGCCTCTCTATAAAATGCTCTGTCCGTCCATCGATCGATCGATCCCCATATTTCCACTCAGCTGTTTTAAATCAGATTTATTTGAAATTCATTAAAAAGAAGTCTCTTAATAAGATACCTCTTACCTAAATAATATACTATTCAGAGTCACGAGATCTGGCAATAATGGCGTTTAAACTTTGTTTTCAAATCCATTTTCTTTGCCCTTTCAAGTCAGATTTACTTGAAACTGGTACAAAGGTTCCTTTTGATAAGATGCTTTTTACTTATAGAAATCTTCCATTTAGGAAGCCAAGATTAAACGCTTATGTGTGTTTGTGTGTATGTGTATGTGTTCTCGCATGTTTTAATGATGACCAGTAAATTTTTTTAAATGGAAGATACTACAATGAAGATGTTCTCAACCAGAGGGTAGTACTCCCCCTACCCGACTGTGAGGAAATTTTAGCGTTTTCCGGGGAAATTGGGGTGATACATAAACTGATACAATATTACTACAAACTTTAATTCTGGAATGCACCTTTTGAGTCTGGCAAACTTGGAAAGAGGAAATGACATTCTGAAAGGTGCATGGGTAAAAAAAACGGTTGAGAACCTCTGCTTCATTGAGGTAAACACCTGGTGCCTATTCGTGGTGTAATAGTTAGCAAGCTAGTTTCGCAGATCAAATGCAACTGAATAGTGAATTCAAGATGGCGGCCATTTTTTAAGATGGTGGCCATGAAGCCATTCCCATCGCAAAATAAGCGGAAACAAAGCCAACCCAAACCTAGGGTCTGTCACAGGAAGGTCTATTCAGCAACCCCACCCTTCGCAGTAACCGAGGGATGAGCAGTCTAAGGCATACCTCAACAAAGCCTTTTGCACATTTGCACCACATATGGCTGGACTGGACTGCATCTGGTAGGCATGTCCAGATGGATTCATAGTACCCTACAGAAGTCTTTGGCTAGCCCCACCTACTCAGTGAAAGTTGTTCTGATGTGATCACCAACATCTTGCTCCACACATGGCAGAGTGGAGGAGTATTTAAGAAGCAGCAAAAGTTTTTTAAAAAAGGGGCAATATGAATGCTCGTAAAAAGGCTGAATCTGTTTCTACGTACGATTTTAGGACACTTCATACCTAAATTTCGCCTAGTGATCCTATTACAGAATTGAATGGTACAATAGATCTGTCATTTGCAGGATGTCAGAGTAAATATATCAGTGTCACAAATCTTAAAGCTCAAGAGGATATTAGACAAACCTTATTTCACCAAAGTCACTATGAAAAGACAATTAATCATCTTATTAACGAAAGTTACTTCAACATAGGTAACAGATTACTTTTACAAATAATCTATATCCCTATGGGTACCGATCCTGTGTGAACCATTTTATGCTTACATAGGTACGAATATAAATTTATTTTGTCATCAATTCAAAATAACATCATCAGGGTACACTCATTTCACAAACCCCAACAAACATATATAACCGACAGATCTCGAACTTAAACCAGATCATAGAAGCATCATATCTTGATGTAGGTATTAAGATCGTAAATGGAATATTCATATATAAACAATTCTATAAACGGAATGCATTCCCATTTCAAATAGAGTGCATGCCACATAAGAGTAGCGTCATATCACTATACATATATTATTATATAGATATTTACGAATTGCACGAGCAACCCTACAAATAAAGGATTAAATTGAAAAAAGCACCCATCTAGTAACGGTCAAACAATGTGGAAATAAACGTAAGATATTGAGGCGATTTACTTAAACAATTAATGGGTGCACAGAAACATTAAAACAATACTAGATGGAACGGGGGGATAAAACTCGAAATCCAACGAGCGATGCGCAACCTTCAAACAAAATGGCAAACGAAGAAATGATAATCAATGTGAATTTAACAGAACATACATACAGTTAATTCCGTGATATACACACATTTAGGATAGATTAGTGCATTACACTGGATGTAAATAGTTATAGAAAATAGCATACTAATTTCAACGGATCTAAACAATCAAATAAGATATCATACCAATCTAGAATTATATAAAATAAAATAAAGTCAAAAACTTGAAGTTTACAACATTCAATACATTTATGATTCTCCATAGCAAATAAACTAATCTAAACGACAATAGACAAGTGAAATTGAATAACAGAAAAATCAACGAACAGGGTCCAAATAACCAAATAAAATGATATGCTAATCTGAATGGCAATAAACTGAAAAAATGAACAACATAAGTAAATTTCAATTTAGCAAATCCATTTGTTCACTCATTACTGAAAAGTGGAAAATTTAAATAACATTATCTGAGAATGATCGTAGAGAAATATGAAGATTTCTATTTATTTCATTAATTTACTGGGAAATAATTGTTTTTCCTATAGTATATAAACTTATAAATAAATCTATGAATCACAAATTATGATAACGAAAATGAACCTAAATTGTAAACTGTGACCATTAGACCTGATCAAAATTGAATAAGACATTTTAATAATTTGAATCACAGGAGTTTATTTTCATCTATTTAATTCATTTGTTCATTCATTTACACTTATACAATCGCTGATGCACTACACCTGATTAGTGAATAGTAAAAATCTAAATGTAAATACAAGGACAAATAACCAAGAATGGAAAGGTTCAAATAAATAGATATCATACTCATTGGTCAGTTGGAAAAAAATAAGTGGGTACTGGACAATGATAAGGAGAATGGATGCACACACTGATAATCTAAGCTTTTCTTTTGAAAGGGGATCATCCATTCATCATCATCATCATCATCATCATCATCGTCATCAGTCTTTTAATGTCCACCGTTGTACACTAACCTTCCCCAAGATTCGCCACACTCTCTATCGTGGGCGTCACCGAGCCAGTACTTTCTGAATTCGTCAAGCTCGTCTCTCTTTCTAATACTCAGCCGGCCTTGGTTATGCATGTGATCTCTGGGGATCCATGTCATGAGTCGCGATGTCCATCGGTTGTCTGCCATTCTTGCAACATGGCCTACCCATTGCCATTTGAGATTTTTAATAGATTCTATATCACTGACTCCTGTCTTACGTGTTGTGCTGTCTTGTGGTCTCTCCATGTGAGGTTGAGCATGATTATTTCATGTGCACGTTGCATGGCTCTCAATTTGCAGGTCTGTCTCTTGGTTAGGTTCTATGTTTCAACTCCATACGTGACTATTAGGAGGATGCATTGGTTTTACACCTTTCTTTTTAGAATTGATGGGATCTTCTTGTTCTCGAAGGTTGAGCTTGCTCTGTCAAAGGCTTGCCATCCGAGTGTGGGGGAGGGGGAGAAATAAGGACCCAAAAATAAATGTTGAGGTCTGTCCAATTTAAGGATTGGAGATGGGAGTAGAAATTCTTTTTCACCAGACTACAATGACAACGTGAAAAGGACATAAGGGTTTTTCATTCTATTCAATCCAATTATTTTCCACCTTTTTTTAAATTGATTATGAAGCAATAATCCAATTATTCTTTTTTCCTTTTATGTATTCAATTTATCTACCTATTTTTCTATATTTGCATATGACATGATGATAAAACGATAATACACGAAAGAATTCTTTCCTTTTTTTGTATTTGATTTATCAAGTTATTATTCCATAGTTGATATATTTTGCATATATTATAATGATATACTGAATAATCGAAATAACGAAAGATAAGGAAACGAAAATAAAAAAAGTGGGAAGGTCGAGTCCGATAAATAGGAATCGTTACATATTCCTAAACGCAAAAATTTGACAATAGATGGTCCACATAAATTAAATGGACCCCAACAAGAGCAGGGGTCTGAGACATCATAGATCATATTAGAAAACTTGAAAAGCAATGGATTGGTTATGTTGCAAGAATGGCAGACAACCGATGGACATCACGACTCACGACATGGATCCCCAGAGATCACATAGGCAACTGAGGCCTGCAGAATATAAGATGGAGAGACGAGCTTGACGCATGCAGAAAGTACTGGCTCCGCGACGCCCACGATAGAGAGGTCTAGCGAAGCCTGGGTAAGATCTATGTCTAACGACCGTCTATGTCAAAGACTGATGATAATGATGATGATGACACCCATGGCATCGAATTAACAAAATAGGCAACACATATGAATAATGAAATGAAATACCGATAGATGGTTCACATAAATCGAATGGACTCGTATAATTTTATCCAAATTCATTGATTGAATAACAGTAAAATAAAATAAAGTATGATAATATAAATAACTAAAGACAAGTAAAAGTTGAGTAAAAGAAAGACTAAAAGTCCTTAATTATGACAATGATATAAATCTTGTAGTAAAATACAGGCGGCGAGGTTGTGTCCGATCAATACAGGTAGGGGATGTCATGGTAATATGCCTGTACCGTTTTTTTTTTCCCGAAACAGGTTCGAGGTAAAACGACTGTTAATCCCTACAAAATCCTTTTCAGAATCCTAATTTACATAAATGTAATATATATATATATATATAATATTTTGTGTATGATACAGAATATCTGAACATAGTACATTAACAGTGATCGGAAAGTAACCAAGTTACACAACATGAATGATTTTTTATCAAACTTATGAAATCGTAAAAATTAAAATTATTTCTCAGCAAAAACTTGCAAAGTTCATGAATGTCTCTCTCAATATATATATATATATATATATATATATATATATATATATATATATATATATATATATATATATATATATATATTGTGGATGTGAAGTGATCCCACAAAATGTTGATGAAACTGATGATTGTAAGGTGAAGAGAAAAACTAAAGAGAAAGTAGGTGTTACATCTCAATTTTTACGGTATTTCATGGGTATGTTTTAATTATTCCGTTGGCATGTTTCATAGAAAATGTTTTCTGCAGTTCACAGAAAATTTTGCTGTTCACATGTTTGAGGCCTCAAATATTTTCTCTGAAAAAGATGGCAGCCATCGAGACATGCTCATGGAATAAACTAATTTAGAGATGTAACACCTACTTTCTCTCAAGTTTTTTTCTCTTCACCTTCCAATACCACACATATATATATTGAGGGTGAGACAGAGAAGTGAATGACAATATTGGAAGTTTGAATCAATTTTAAAATGTAAATTATTGAAGTTCTATTCCTGACATTTTGTCCATCTTTCTGTTCATAGCTGGAAATTTTTAATTATGCTAAATTCAAAATTTCCTGCCATAAACTATATATATATATATATATATATATATATATATATATATATATATATATATATATATATATATATATGTGTGTGTGTGTGTGTGTGTGTGTATATATATATATTACTAGCTGGGAATTCCGGCGTTGAGCTTAGAAGGATGACTGAACATCAGTCAATACAGAAATAAAATACCTGAATGCACCGTCAGACAGGTATATGCGCAGTTTTTGTTGCCACCTTTATTAAAATGTTTGAAAGCGGAGTTTTGGGGTTATCCGATATGAAATCTATAAAACAATACCTTCCCACCCGAAGCAGTGTTTTTTCAACAAATAACGGTCTAGTCTTACCGCATAGTTACAATAAAGATATTTTATTTATTTATACGGGCCGTCAGGCAGGCTTGCTTGGATCATTTGCACATACAAACATTGTTACAGACAACCAAATTTATATATGTGTGTGTGTGTGTGTGTAAGGATATAGCATCAGCCATCATAAATCCACTGCTGGACAAAGGTCTTCTTCATCTGTTTCCATGACAATTGTGATTGTGCTCACCTTTGCTTTTTTTGCACTGGACCTCATTATATTGGACTTGTTCATATTATTGGACTCCATGGGATGTTTTTACATTGGTCGTGTTTGCATTATTCGACTTTATCGCATTGGACATCTTTGCATTGGTCCTCGTATTTATTGGAGCTACTGTCCATTGGACCTTTTATAAACTAGACCTTTTAGCATTAGAATGTTTCAACTTTAACCCCTCTGATCCATGTTGATCTTTTTCTATCTCTTTGAATTATCCCTAGCATTCTTCTTTTCGTGGCTCTCTGTGCAATTTCAAGTTGGTGCTCAATTTGTTTGTTTTTTTCAATCTCTGTTTTTTTTATTTTGCATTCACAAGTCATAACTGAAGGTGTATTCGTCAACCTCTTTCAGAGCCTCACTCTCTATTCTTGTGGTCTTTGGGGAAACTTTTTGTTAAACGTTTGTCTTTGTTCTATTTATCGTTACGCCTACATTTTTACTTTCCCTGTTCAGATCAGTTGTGATGTTTTGTAATTCTTCTGACGTTATGGAAAAGTCATTGTGGGTTCTTGTATTCTAATGACTATTCGATTAGTTGATTTATTGCATGTAGGTTGAGTAGCCACTTCTGAAGCCTGTCTGCTCACGTGATTAATTTTCATATAGAGTGCATGTTAGTCTTAGCGTATTTTTCTGAATAGTTTACATGTGTTAGGTAATAGTTTAATAGAAGATTAGTTGTCGGAGTCGTCGGAATTGAATGACAATTCGTAGACAGGGGTTTGGGGGTGCTTTTCGTCCATATATATGTATATATATAAAGATATTTCCCGGTAAGATTCTTACATTAAGAAGGGCTTCGCTTGAAGAATAATCTTTGGTCAGAAACCGAGCATCTGGAATGGAACCTCGGACTCGACAGTCATCTTCTTAATCCAAACGCCCCAAACCAAATGATTCAGATTCTGACATGTTTATATTTCGCCGATGGTCGGCAATTAAAATTATTCCTCACCTCTGATTGTCGACTGCAGACAATACAAGTTGTAAACAAAGGATAAGGATTAATGGCAGGATTTAGTTCGGTATCTGTGGCTTATCTTTCGTCACTGGAAGACGGGGGAGATCAGCGTTGTAAATTGTTTATCCGTTGAACGTTGATACACACATCGAATCAGACGTCTCGTACGTATATTCTGTACTAGCGACCAACAAATGTATTTTATCAATTAGACACGCACACATAAAACCAGACCCTCATATAACATAGATGTCACTCGTTTCCTTGTACGTTATTTTTTAAGGGAGATAATCGTGCGTAGAATTTAATTATAGTCACAAAGAGACTTGACCCCACCTTTCTCTCTCTCTCTCTCTCTCTCTCTCTCTCTCTCTCTCTCTCTCTCTCTCTCTCTCTCTCACTCCTAGCATGGTAGTGTCAAGACCGTTGGCCATGGAATCAGAGATTGGGAGATTTAAGTTAATGTACAAATTGAACCTAGTTGTATTTAGTATCTTTTCCACTGGTTTCGTTTCCAAATATGGAGAATGTTACCATCGGAATACTGTATATTTCAGACGATGAGATGTTTATGGTTTACGAAGATGTTCATAGGACTATCACTCACTGCAATTCATTCAAGTCTTATTATTGTCCATATCGAACTTCAGAAGACAGACCCTATCCATAATACCAGTGCTTCATACGCAGTGAACTGTATGAGCTATGGTGGTTTTATCAATTATATATCTGTCTTATATATCGGCATGTATGGTTATAAAGCTTTTAGAGGTGAGAGGTTTTCGGAAAAGGTCGATACTCACGTTATATAATAACCCAATATTAGAAACCGTCTGCCGAGGTTGTCAACGAAACTACCAAAACAGGTTTCTTCAGTTTTCATGTTGGTCCTGCTGGCTGACTGACTTTTTATCACTCGTATAAGCTGCTCTAATGAAGTAGAGGGCTGGAAATTTCAACATTTACTCCTAATTATGTCTAGCAATAACGCTTTGTTTTTTTTTCTGGATCATCCAAATAGTTTGAGGGTTTGGGGGGCGGGGGGTCCAATGTAAGTTCATGCTAACTTGGTCACTAGTTTGTGCCCATTTGTATTTTTTGAAAATTAAGACTTTTTAGTGACCAAAAAAAGCGAGAGGGGTAAGTTATTCATTGATCATACCTATTTTCCACTTTTTCAATTGATCACTCCAACTTGGTATGCTGCCAAAAGTCATTGATCACGTGACGGTTCCTATTGAGTGGATGACTAATCAAACCTGTTTTGTACTTTTCCGCGATTTAAAGTGATGTAAATGTTGGTAGGAAGACTGGATTGCGCCATTCTTCAAAGTGGGAGGGGGCGTGTCTGATTGCCACTAAAATCAGTATTCAAAGTCCTGACTTTTTCTCCGGTTCGAACACTGACCCCTCGGGCCACTGGTAGATACGTAATTAGCTTATCCACAAAGCAAGGACCACTGAAAGATTAGATTTGAGCGAATGACTACAAAGTCCATAATACTAAACTCTGCACTACTTCGATTGGTCCTTTCATATAAAAAAGACAACTATGACAGAGAGCTGGATATTTAAATCACTCGGAGAGGATCGAAATCACTCTCAATGGCTTGCAGGACCAACGAACATCTTAACTACTTTATTACCATACGTGCTTTTCTTGTCTATGTAGGATGAGAAATCTCTGGTACCTGGCTGCATTTCTTGCGCTCTCAGAGTGAATCGTTTTTTCACTTCCAGTAGTTTTTGTTACCATTAACTCCTTTATTGCCATTATTTTTAAATACCTTTATCACCTAATATTTTTTAACAAGAAGGTTCTTCTGTCGTTTGTAATTCATCTTTGATATTTCAAAACGAGCAGTTCTTTTTTTTATTTCGCTTTAAAGTCGGGATTTCCCTTACACTGAGTGAACTTTGGATTATGAATGCCTCTTATCTGACAAAACAAATCGAACCTCAGCGTTTTAATTCTGGGTTCATCGATTAATAAAGTTCCAATGGGTAGGGTAACTAATTTCAGTACTAACCCCAACACACTATCCAACCGGTCACTGTGAAATTCGAGAGGCAGCGAGGAGCAAAAGGAATGTAATTTTAAACAGCTCCTATACCGAGGTAGGCTTGTGAGGATTAATGAAATAATCTTGGATAAGAATAAGGGCTAGCGGTAGGATTAGGCTCATTCATTGATTAGAGTAATTTTTACTAGTAATAAATGATACCCTTGCTTCGCTTTTCGTTGCTTCACTTTGCTTCTCGTGGCGAAAATGAAAGGGAATTATCTGGTGATTAATGAAATATTTTAGGATAAAGGTTTAGGTATAGTTTTTAAATTATTCATTGATTAGAACAATTTTTTTATTGGTAATGAAGAATATCTTTGCTTCACTTCTCGTTGAATCTCGTTTTTCACTATGATGCCCCAACCTATCCAACTTCTGTGAGCTGTAATCTCGTTCAGTTTTCGCCCTGTCCAACTGGAATTATATTCAGCTGGGGCACTTCTGCCAACTCACCGTCCACTGACCGACGATTGGTGAGTATATGAACTCCCTCATCAACGTCGACAACGTTAAGTGAAACCGATCTTACCATTGACACACAGTGATATTAATAGGGGTTATTCAATTTATAAAAGAGTTCGAATTTTGCGAATAAACTATATCTAGTCAGAAAAATCACTTAATTCTCAATTCCACCAATGATATTTTGTATCTTCCTTTTCTCAACGACGTTATAACGGAACGACCTCAAGTGGAACGACGTTATTGGGGGAGTTGGTTCAGTGATTAATAACCGACTTCGACGCTGTCCAGCGGTGACTCATTTACCCACACATCAAGTCCGGTGACCATTCTTTCACGACAGAAATCAGTCGCCGGTGCCGTTCAAACATCCAGCAATCACTGCAACATGTCAAATCGGACTCCCTTTCTCATCAAGTGTTCATGTTTATTCAGTTGACTCGATCTAGTGAAGGTCGCAAGTTCGAATTACTCAAAACTAATCCGTCATATATAACATCATGGCTAAACCGGCTAACAAATTATCGTGACTGGAGAGCGCAGAGGAAGTATGTGAAACATGGCCGCTACATTTATTTCCCTCCGTTTAGTGCCGGTGTCATTTTTACGACGATGCCAAACCTAACCCATAACTTATGACGTATAGTTTACTGTAACAAAATGGGCTCTAAGGCAATCGATGATTTTCGTCTTAGTGATAGGCTGTAAGAAATTAACTCTGACCTCTGTAGTTGTGGGTGAGAGTTGTAATTTTATTTCGGTGTAGAATAGAGAACGAGCGATCAAACAAGGGGTGACTTTTCCTTATTTCAAGTGGTCTGAATTGAGTAAGGGACCAGTTTTACTAATTTCGAATCGCCCGACCACTCCCGGTTTTGTAGCGCCCTATTCCACACGTTTTAAAGTGTTGGGTCTTGGAAGGCAGGTACAAAACGAATGTCCCGCGAGCCTGGATGATTCAACGCACTCTCTGTCCCTGACTCTGACTGGCTTACTGGTCCCCCCGGCCAGAGACCTGTAATCCTGGCATGTATTTAAGTCATGTGACTAGATTACGTGCATTGACCTCATTTAGTCACTGTATATGAGAGACGTGTCTCTTAATCACACCTCCATAAACCTCTTTAGTCAAGCCATGTTGCTGAATCTATTACGTTATTGACAAACGTCTATAGATATGAATATATATGTCTACAAGCATTTTGCACCAGATGTACAAAAACCTCTTTTTTCAATTATTCCACAAGCGTGCTATCATGAAATCAAATGAATCCATCTTCATTTTCTCCATTCTGTCTAGAAAAGATTCCTTAATCAATAAATTATCAGAAATTTTTAAATGAACTGTTGTCACCATTCCTTGTATTATTCGGACTGTTCTCTTCATCTTTGTTATTTCGATCACAACGTTTGGTCGATGCACTCCCTGTCCTTCCAAGTCTTGTTTGAAGTTCTGGGATCATTGTCTTAATCCATGAATCATAAAGACTCGGAAGCCTTTCTGGTTTTGATCAGTACAGTTCGGTCGCTCCTCTTCCTGACCAGGCCTTTCTGGTATTTTCACAAGTCCTGAAGTGATGCATTGTCATTGATTTATGAATCTTACCAACATGAAACCCTCCATCTTGTTTCGATTTCCATAATTCGGTTTTTGCACTCTCCAGGCTTTCTAATATCAGTTGAAGTTTTCAGTTGTCATTACTGCCTGAAATTATTCGGTCTAATATCCCTATCTTTATTGTTTTTATAACAAGGTTTCCTGGTTTTATGTTGCATCTAGTAATCTTTGGCCAGAACCAATTACCTAGACAACAGTTATTCGCTAATAATTGCAGAGGCAGGAAACGTTGTGCATCTTTTGAACAATGCTGGAGAAATCTTAGAAGTACCTTCGAAGTTTACTCAGCTCTTAATACTTCGTCAGAAAAAAGAAAAATCATTTTGTACAAAGTAATCATTGGCGATGAAAAATGATTTTATATTAAGAATACAAAATGAAAGTGTCTAAATCCAAGACAGCCTTCAAAATCTCTACCCAAACGGTTTCTTATGTTCATTTGATTGGACTCAAGATGGATTCTTTTTTGTGTACAGCTGGGACATGGATAAACATTGATTTTGCTGTATGACAACGTTTTCACTTATATAACTGCCTTACAACAAACGGTGATGGGGCCTAAATAGGAAATTCTTCTACTTGCAGTATATTTTACAGACCCATCACCTTCAAAATATCATTTGTTTCACTACATGCAATACTTGTTGTTTGGTCAGTGGTCCCAACAGTTCAATTTACTCAAACAATTGATTGCATCACCGCTGAAATGTTTGTTTTTATCTTTATCGGATCTAGCTGAAAGAATATAGAAAACCAAGGAAAATACTTATATATATATATATATATATATATATATATATATATATATATATATATATATATATATATAGTGTGTGTGTGTGTGTGTGTGTGTGTGTGTGATGAGAGTAATGTTTATATGCGCTTAGAGACGTATACAAGGTATATTCTTATGAACTCAAATAAGAAAAAATCAACATTCAAGAACACTGCAAACACTCGAGGAAGGCAGTAGAGTATAGCTGCCGAAGTATCGAAAAAGATCAAACAAACACCATAGACGAGGTAATAACCCCGATTAAAACATAATGCAAATAATATATATTGGTACGAATGCGTAATGAATATCTGTTAGCACAAGCGAGAAATACAGTCAACACAGATTTCGGGATTGGAATAGCCTGATACTTAAGTCATTTGTTCAATCTTGATATGATACTTTCACTGCATAATGTTCGATCTACGTGATTGCAATAATGCCTGGTAAAAATCCTCATTATAATTACACATTATAGATACACAGGCGCGTAAATGCGTATAATGGCCCTTATTTCAGTGTACATATGTGTAGGCATAAGTAAGAGGAATCATCATCATCAGTCTTTTAGCGTCCGTCGTTGGACATAGACCTTCCCCAGGATTCGCCACACTTCCCTATCATGGGCGTCGCGGAGCCAGTACTTCCCGAACTTGTCTAGCTCGTCTCTCCATCTAACATTTTGCCGGCCTCGGTTACGCATGTGGTCTCGGGGGATCCATGTTGTGAGTTGTGATGTCCATCGATTGTCTGCCATTCTTGCAATATGGCCAGCCCACTGCCATTTGAGATTTTTAATGGATTCTACGATGTCTCTTTCTTGGATTTACTATGCTATTTTGTGGTCTCTCCATGTGAGGCCCAGCATTATTCTTTCATGTGCACGTTGCTTAGTTCTCAATTTACGGGTCTGTCTCTTGGTTAGGTTCCATGTTTCAGCTCCATAAGTGACTATTGGGAGGATGTATTGGTTATACACCTTTCTCTTTAGGATTAATGGGATCTTATTATTTTTGAAAGTTGAGCTAGCTCTGCCAAAGGCTTGCCATCCTAGTGTGATTCTTCGCTTGATTTCTTCTTCTTTTGAGGGTCTCATGGAGATTCGTTTTCCTAGGTAGATGTAGTGGTCTATTTCCTCCAGTTGTGTGTCCTCGATTTCGATCTTAATGTTTTTATCCCCGATGTGGTTGTTGCACATGATCTTCGTCTTGCTGAAGTTCATGTGTAGGCCGACTTTCTTGCTCTCTTCATTTAGTTCATCAGTAAGAGGAATAAGATTGATCGATTCATGCATTATATAAGCTAGCTAAAAAAAAATGCGACCCACAGGCGTGATTTTTAAAGCTAGTTCCTACAGAATGCCTAAATAGGGGGCCTTATGCTGCAATTCATGCATTATATAAGCTAGATAAAAATACGACCCACGGGCGTGATTTTTAAAGCTAGTTCCTGTAGAATGCCTAAATAGGGCCTTATGCTGCAATAAAAAATCCGAACTGTTTCTTAAGGGTACTTTAATCCAATGTCTCTGGCTACCATGCATCATTTCACTACTTAGAGGTCGCATACAGATAAACGGACTCAGAACTTAGTATCAGAAGAATAGATAGATGGATGGAAGCAAGTCTGATCATTATAATCAGGATGAGAATGTATGCAGACCCACGCTCGTATACAGTTGTAAATCATCCGGACATTTTTGCATTCTTCAACTTAGCATATTCTAGCTGTGCCTTAATTCTATACATCTGGCTACAATGCACCATTTCAGTAACAGACTGCACACTATTATTCTGTTTGGAATTTCCATAATTATTATACTAAAACATACTTGGTGATCCCATTAGCAACCACCGAAAATTTGGCAACCATAGCCTTGGCCGCCCTTGAGTTATTCTAACACGGACAGACTGACAGACGTTTGGTGAAATATAGTAAGTTATTACAACATTGTCATCGTTTTTTCATTTTCTTCATAAAAATTCAAATCTTTGAAAAGAAACACTGAATTCTCCATTACTTGACTGTAGTTGGCTGAGACTGCAAATCCCCAAAGATGATCGGGAACCACTCCGACATAGCTTTTTGAACTCAGGACACAAAGCTTATTCTGAGCTGTCCGAAAAAGTACATTTTCTACACTCATTTAATAATGAAAGAGACAAATTTTAAGATTCTTTATTGTAAAACTATGATAGCGTCTTTCCATTAAAGGAACGAACTGTGTATAATGAGACACTTTTTATTTATCAAGGGAAGCCACACCTGTTTACTGTCGCAATATTTGTATGATTATATCTCATGTTCAACAGCAGTGAATCTTTTGTACAATGTATGTATATATGTATATATGTATGTGTGTGCATATATATATATATATATATATATATATATATATATATATATATATATATATATATATATATATATATATATATATATATATATATATATATTGAAGAGGGATCCTATGTAGCCAGGGGGTTAAGCGGGTGCTTTCTTAGATCTTTTCAAAACGTGGCGTTCATGGACAAACTTTAAGAATACTTTTCTTCTCTTTTTTATTCTTTTTCTCTATTTTCTCTCCCTCTCTGTTTGTTGTCTGCTATTTGGTTGAATTGTAAATGAGTCGATTTCCTATGATTAAAAGCTTGCTGACCACTTTTTTTTTCTCCTTTCAAAGTGGACACAGTATTCGACAGATCTACCGAATACTGACAATATGTTGCACTTGAGGCCCCGGTGGTGACTTCGTGGTTAGAATGTATGACTATTCGCCTCAGTAGCGACGGTTCAATCATCCAACTCTGTAAGATAAGTTTGATTAAAAATTTTGAAATTCAGCTTTCTTTTGTGTGTTTATGTACACGAGTTGTTTTTTTTTGTTTTTTTTGTTTTCCTTTTTTTTTTTGTTGTGGTGGAAAAGTTTATACGAAAGAAGTCATGACTATAAGCGACCAGCAACAGGGATTGAAATGAGATGGGGTACACTGGGATACTCTGTATACCTATTTCTCAATATCCAGGTTTTTTGTACGTTACATGCCAACTAATGGAGACATTACCATATTCCTAGTTCCCCCAAACCAAATATAACCGTAATCCTAGGCCCCCAAACCGACTTCCATCACTGATCAGTGGTGCAGATTTCCGGGAACGCATGAGAATATCTATATATCTATATGCTACTTAATTTCTCTATTCGAACAATTCACTGATAAGGAAAAATTAACCAGTCACTTATTCCTTTTGGCTTAAAGAATCTGTGTAAAAAAGCATCGAGGCAGGGCATCAGTCAAATTGGCAACAAGGTAGTACGGACTACTGCTCGTTACAATTGCGTTCAGTCAAAATGCTCCAGACCAGAATCGTTATGCAAATATTTCAACTATATTTGTACTAATAAAATATTCAAATGAGTGACGTTTCTTATACGATATATAATAATTTAATAGAATATTTAAATGAGTGACGTTTCTAATTTAGATATGTAATACTTTAACAAAATATCTAAGTGGGTGATGTTCCTATAAAACAAGTAATATTTTAATGAAATATTCAAATGAGTCATGTTTATGATAAAATGAATATTATTTTAATAAAATATTTAACTGTGACTTATTTAAATATTTCATTGAAATATAAATGTAGACAATTAAAGTTAAATCTAACTCATTGTGATAGAGTAAGTGACATCTTGAATTAAGTAAATATTATTTATTTTCTTAGTATATATTAAATGTGACTTTTATCGTCAGTGTCAATAAGTCCGCAATCATCGGATGAAAAAGCATTTATTTCACCCAACAAATATTTATTTTAACACATTCTCCTTCCTTGTCAATGCATTTAATTCAGTGATGAATCACACCAATTGAACATTATACAATGAAAATTTAAGAGCAAAATTCAGTTATCATGCTGCAGACTAATTGTTTCACCCTAGCTGAAGTCTCTTTTGCATTCTACTGAATTGTGTTCAGATATAATGTGTGGTTATGTGTATTACTTGGAGTGCGAATGTGTAATACTTTCCTTTACTCTTGTTACTCGTGAAATATTTAGATTGTTACTGTTAGTGGTATCATGTGATATGGACGTATATACGCCGTATGGGAAGTAATTGTACATGGATTCGCTCCTTAATTTGATAACTCTTTTTGTAGTCTATTACTCACCCTTCCATCAATTTTCATAGAAATATATTGTGAACTTTCGGAGTTATCGTGTGGACAGTTTTTTTTCCTGCGAGAATTTGCCCACGCAGATGATACTCATAGATGGCCTCGTGGCTCGTGGATTATTAGAGTTTAGAAGTTAATCAAACTGCAAACAACAGAAATTGTGTGCGATAATAATGAATAGAGATATACTGGAGAGAACCTTACCAATGTGTTTAAAGCGTGAAGTAAACAATGGATGCTAAATACCTGACTTGAACAATGGATGCGAGACATGAAAATCAACAAAATGAACTTATTCTAAGAGATAGAAAAAGACAGGCACGGATCTGTGGGCGTATACGGGTGGAAGATATGCAATTTATTAAAGGTCAAAAGTGGAGATGGGCTGAACACTTGGCAAGAAGAAATGACGACAGATGGAGCAAGGGGTTAACCGATTGGTGCCCATTGGATAGTATACGCACTAGGAAAAGACCAGAAAGGAGATTGAGGGATGAGATAGAAAGGTTTGCCAGGAAGTTATTGCAGAGGTTAGCACAATGCTAGTCGTCATGGAAGGAGATGGGAAAGACCTTTGTCCAACAGTCGACTCATAACGGCTGCTGCTGCTGATAATGACGATGGTAATTGTTATGTTTGACAATTCACGATTCAAAGAGGAAGCAATTTAGGATCAGGAATGTATCAGCCAAGTGAGATATTTTCAAAGATCAAGTATGGAATGCGAGGGGTTTTGTAATCCCCACCTGGAACAGGTACGCCAAGGTGAGAAGAAGAATTAGTTACGTCCAAGGAAGGCCACAGATAGAATGACAGAGGTGAGAATATCAGCTTTTTCTTCTTTTTCAAGCGTTGTATTGTTATTGCAGTGGTGTGGCTGAAGAAGGGGGCCGATTTAAAATCGTCACCCGGGTCCCCAAAAGCTTCATGAATAGTTGTTCGCCTTCTATTAACATTATACCATGTCAAATATCACTGAATGTTGGACGGGGTCCCTCAAGAAGCCACCTCTCGGACCCTAAAATCTCTAACCGTCTCACTCAACAAGCTAACAGACCTCAGGCTTTTGAAATGTCTGTTCAAGAACCTCAAATAATACCTTTTTGAACCCTCAGGGGGCCATCACGTTGGGAACCTCTGCAGTATTTTTTCGGGGTTTTTGTAGTGTTTCAGGCCTCGAAACTTGGCCACCCAAACTGGGCTAAAACTTTATTTTTTCAAGATAGAAGAAAAATGCAGAGCATTTAACATTAAAAAATATTTCTCACGAAGGATAAGTCTAGGGATGTAAAAGATAAGTTAAAAATTTCCGGCACGTATATATAACAAGATATATTTGCATGTCTTTGTATATATATATATATATATATATATATATATATATATATATATATATATATATGTGTGTGTGTGTGTGTGTATATATGTGTGTGTATATATATATATATATATATATATATATATATATATATATATATATATATATATATATATATATATATGTATATATATATATATATGTATGTATGTATATATATGTGTGTGTGTGTGAGTGTGTGTGTGTGTGTGTGTGTGCGCTCGCGCGTGCGCTCTGGTTAATTCCATTTCTGTCTCATCTATATTTACATGGTCACAAGATATGTCCCGTTATTTTTAAGGTGGGGACGACCTAATACCGTTTAAATCTATATATATCTGGTTTATGAATTGTACATATCTCTTGCGGAAAAATGATAAATTGATTTCATAATTCTCTGTCCAAGAACATGGTACAATGAATTGATCACATACTCCTGATGTATGGAAGAACCAAAACACAAACTTATTCTTACACATGGATAAATTATAGAGTAAAATCATTAGTAATGCATTCATATTATAACTTTCTGGTCTGAACGAAGCGAAACTGGCTTTTAGTTTTAACTCAAATCCTTATTTATTTATCATCTATTGAATATCTTAAATCGTCTACTACGACAGCTGCTGCTGATCTCAAGCTGAAAAAGTGAATTGTTTTTCAATCGTAGTTGTGGCGTCGTTGATGGGAGGCGTTTTTTTCGAGTTCATCTGTCATTAAGTCGACTGTATACCCGAGCTATCGCTCGGAATAATAGCCCTATTCTGTCAGTGGCTCTGGCTTCAACCCCTGTCCATAGATAATTCGTCTTTTTATACTATTCGTTTTTCGATACTGCATGAAGATTGGTTCCCAAAATTTGCTAAAAAAAACTTTAGATAAAAAATAGTAATATCCAATTCTTATGGATAAAATTTTCCCCTATCGCCATAAATATTTAGATTGTTAATGCAGAAAACGTCTGAAGTTAAATAGAATGTGGAGAATGGCATAAAAAAAGAATGTGAAACTTGGTCGAAATGCCGTCAGCGATAAAATAAAACTGTTATTATTGGTCCATTATTTCCCCCAACCAAACTCACCCTTGATATCACCGGTTACATAAACACTTCGTAATTATATATATTTAAATATATTTGTTAGTATAAGTATAACCTATTTTGAATATGGGTGCATTTTTAATTGTATATAACTCAACTGCATTTAACTCAATACCACATGGCTTGACTATATTTATAAATTCAAACCAATATACGAGAATGAGTCAATAATTATCCGTACTTTTGCGATATTTTCTCTAGTTTGACTGTACCAAGTTCAGCATACGCATGTAGGATATTGGTGCAACTGTTCTCACTACAGTGAACATTCGTCGTTGATCAGTCAGTCGCCTTTGTGCTACCATAGAGTTAACATAGCCTCTCCGACCTCAATTTGGACGGAGGAAGAACAGCGAGCAGTGATCTGTTTTTATGGACTGACGGTGTACCTGGAACTGAAATCCATCGAACGCTTCCAGCACAATATGGGAACAGTGTTTCACTATGACACAGTGAGTATGGATGGATAGCAAAGTTCAAAATGGGTGGACATCCATTAAACTCGACGATGGGGTAGGACGCTCATAAACATCTTTCAATGACAACAATATCGAGCAAACCTGCACAATGATTCTGACTTACCGACGACTCACTATCGTCGATGTGGCAAATTATATGCAAATTAGCTGTGGTTATGCATATGAAATTATTCATAACAGGCTTGGCTTCCATAGAGTCTGTGCAAGATGGGTCCCTAAATAAACACTACTGAAGTGGGGTTTGAGGTATTGGAACATCCTCCTTATAGTCCTGACCTCGCTTCTTAAGATTACCATCTGTTTCGGTCCCCTCAAAGATGTTTAAGAGGTTGGCCATTGATTTGTCACGGACCAAAATGGGAAAAACGCAGTTTAAACATGGCTAAGGGCAAAAGAAAAACATTTCTTTCTGGGGGCATATCCCAACTTGTGGAACGTTGGACCAAGTTCATCATAAAGCAAGAGGGCTAGATTAAAAGATAATGTATTTGTGGGTTCTGTGCTGATGTTCTAAAAAAAACTATTATACAAAATTATTAACTCACCCTCGTATTATAACAATTCTCGATTACTGCAAAATCAATATTGATTCGTGTCACTAGTTCTAAATCAGATAGAGATTCCGAAAAGATATCTACTTATATAATACGCCTCGTATATGTCTGTAGTTTTTGTCTGTAACATTCAGCGGTATTTATAGAGTAATCTCCGTGGCGTATGCGTAAGAACTCTAAAAAAAACTTTATTATGGTTGAACATAAACCCAAGATTGTAGAGCAACGTAATGTTTTCGATATCTTTTTGTATGCAGTTGCAAAATTATTCAAATGCTAGCGTCATTTTTTGACAGCATGGGTAAACTAAGCTGGCGTCATTTCATCATTTCCTCTTGGTATCAAATTTCCCATCGGTATTGATAGCTTTTAGGGTATCATCATCTGTCTCTTTATATCCGCCATTAGACGTAGACCTTGCCCAGAGTTCGCTACAATTCTCTATCGTAAGCGTCGCGGAGCCAGTACGCTCTGAATTTGACTAGCTCGTTTCTCCATCCAGTACTCTGCCGGCCTCGGTTGCACATGTGATCTTGGGGGATCCATGCTGTGAGTCGTAATGTCCATCATTTGTCTGCCGTTCTCGTGACATGGCCAGACCATAGCCATTTGAATTTTCTTTTTAATGAATTCTATTATGTCCCTGACTACTGTCTTCTACAGGATGTATTGTGTTATCTTGTGGTCTCTCCTTGTGAGGTTGAGCATAATTCTTTCATGTACACGTTGCATGGCTCTCAATTTGTGTGTCTGTCTCTTGGTTAGGTTCCATGTTTCAGCCCCTTAAGTGACTATCGGGAGAATGCATCGATTGCCCGTCCTTTTAGGGTATATTTCTCAGCAATTAAAAGTGTTGTTAAGAGCTATTAGATAGTGATGTGCATTACCATGGAGTAGTGGTTAGCAAGCCAGTCCCACAGACTTTTGCTACTGTAGTGAGTTACATCCTCACTAGGTGCCTAACACTTGTGGCCTGGTGACGGACTATGCTTAGTGAATATCGATATGTATGAATATTGAATGATTGAGAAAACAGGATTGGTTAGTCACCCTATAGAAACCGCGATGTGACCAACATCTTTTGGCAGCATGCCGTGTTGGGCATGATGATTTTTTCTAATTGAAAAAGGAGAGACCAATGAATAAGTTACTTTCATCGCCTTTAGTTTGGACGGTGATAAAAAAAATCTGAATTTCCCTGAAAAAAAAATAAAATAGGCCAGCAAAAAATATAGCATAAACTTACATTGTGAATTGAACCCCTTCTAACGTTACCTAATTACCTACTTACGGGTGGATGTTTAAAAAAAAAATTTTGTGGACAAAATGAGTTGTAAATGTTTAAATTTTCAGCCCTCTAGCACCAATGGTCCGGCCCGATATGTACATACTTAGTCAGCTAACCGGATGGACTTGAAAACTGAAGAAACCTATGTCAGTTTTGATAGTAATTTTGGTTGACAGTTTCTTGTATATAATTGGTGTTACACGCACACTAGCACTTACACATCCACTGGTGCGTACAGACAGACACTGGCGCAGAAGGGTCTTTCTGTCCTCAAATTTTAAGATTCTTAGTTTCTCTTCTAGACACAAGTAGCATTCGCCTCTAAAATTATTTGGAGGTTTGGAACAATTAATTATAGCCCATTTCACAGATGGTGTACGTTTTTTTGTTTATGTTGCCAAAAGCATTTTGAGAGTGCAGTTTGATATCTTCGTTTCAAGATTGAGAAGGATTTATAGTGGTTGTAAGTATCTAGATTTCCATTGGTCTTTTGAGATTCCAATATAATGTTTTTTGTTGTATGGTTGTTAAGTTGTGATTGTTGCTAAGTATATGCAGCTGTCGGTTGTGTATTTGTTGTTGACAGGACATGTTTTTTCATTCCTTTCACTATGGTTACATTATTCCTGCTCCAATTGTTTTTGTTGTTGTTATCATTTTTGTTAGATTTCATTTTTTCATTATGTGAATTTATAATTTTATTCATATTCTTGATACAACTGTAGCTGATTTTCGAAGTGTTTCTATTGAGAAACTAATGTAGTGGGTTTTCTATGGATAAGTGTTTGTCGATTAGTTGGAGGAACATTTTTCCAATATTGATATTGATTAAATTGCTGTATGGTGGGTTGAAGTAATGGTTTTTTTGTTTCTTGTTTCTTGTTGCTGTTATTGATGCTGTTATCTACTTTTTTCATAAATTTTGATTCGCAAGTAAAAGTACCTTTTCAAGAGTTATCGTATGATTTTTTCCATAATTCTTTTCTTCATAAAAAATAAATGTATATATATATAAATATATCTTTTTTCATCCTTTTCTTTATTGCTTAGCAAACTGACGATCTAACCTCTGTAACAGAATGTATTAAATGGCTTCCTCGAATGTTTTCGCCTATTCGTTGTGTTCAAGTCTATGGTGACCGTCCTGTGTTGCTAATTCTGTTGTCTTTACACCATCTGCTGAGGCAAATGACAATAGGTCTCTATAAATCTTCAACACTATGCAACAAATTATCATTATTATTATTTTCATTATAATTTGCAATCTCACACCAGTTGCCTGGTGGTAACCGCTGGAGTTTGAGTGACAGCAAGTCTTCTCATGTCTCCAGCCCTTCTCTCCTAGTTCTCATAGGCCACAGTAATACTGCGGTTTACAGTTTCACACCGGTTGCCCAGTGGTCATTGCTGAAGGCTGAGTTGTTGTTATCATCATCATCATCATCATCATCATCATCATCAGCATCAGCATCAGCATCATCATCATCTGTGTTCTTTACAATCCATTGTCGGATCGTTAACTATTTGCTTTGAGGTTCCTGTTGGTATTTATTGCAAAGTCTCATAGTATCATGGCATTCTTTCCTCAAGTTGATGTTCATACCAGTTATTGTCTGTTGGCATTTCGTAATGCTTGCAGATTTGGCCCACTCTGTCATGTCTGGACTTATATTCTGTGGGTGTTAAAACAAAGCAGCCACACAGGAGGTGGTCTTTTGTTTCACATAAGCGACATTTTGGGTCGGTTCCATTTTTTTCATGATATTTGTTTGGAAGTTTCGAGTGTGCAAGCTTTTGATCTTGGGCGACCAGTAAAAATCCCTCAACTTCTGTTTTCAAACCATTGCCACTGGTGGTTACTTTCTGGTCTACATCATCGTCTTTGCTTCTGAAGTTTCTGTCCTTATTTCACTTCAAGCTGTTTATGGCTTTGCTCCTCTGCATGATACCTCATCTTTTCCACAAATACGTTATGTGTGTATTCCTTACTGTCCAAGTTTATATCCTATTCTCTAGCAAACCTTTTTGCTTTCTTTTTTCTACTGAGTGCAATTTTTGGTATTTTCACGTTCTAAGACTAGTCCTGGGTAATTTCAAGATGTAATCTCATTCTTGTTGTATTATAGGTCAATTCGAGTGGTACCATCGCTCTACCACCGTTACTCCTTGGCAAATAGAAATGTTCAATTCTTCAGGATGGTGCATTCTGTGGCACGTTTGTAATTTCCTGATTTTTGAATCAATTTTTCTAATCTTATCTAGATTCCGATTAATAATAATAATTATGAAAAAAATATGTATAAAGCTATTAATCACAATAGAGATAGCAAGCCAATGAATGGCTTTTACTCTATCTCTTAGAATTCAGATCAATTTTCGATACTGCACGAACTCTTCTGAAGCACTCTTTCCATAACATTTTTTTCATACTGGCATGTTGAATCCCACTTCCTTCATTAATTCCTAAATATTTGTATACCTCTTCATGTTCTAGTCCTTTCATGGCATTGGTTTCAAGCCTGTCATTTGTATATTTTACTGTAGTCTCATTACCCTCTTTGGGGCGTTGCCTTAGCACACTTATTTAGACTAAATCCCATTCCTATGTAATGATTGATTTCTAACAGTTTTTAAAAAGCGTATAAGTTCATTATCATCTTTGCCATATAATTTCAGGTCATCCATGTAAAATAGTTGGATGATTTTATTGCCTCTTGTATCTATATCCAGTTCGGCTTACCTCAATGGATAGAGGAATTAGTAAGTTACAGAAAATCAGAATGGGTAGTGAATCCCCTTGGAACATGCTGCAGTTCACACTGATATCCTTAAATGTTATGATCCCATTGGAATGAGAAAGGGAGATGTCATTTTACCATAATGAAATTATATCGAAAGAAGTTCACCAACATTTGAGATGACTGAAAGAGTTATTAAGCTTTCATTATCCATGAATGGGGAACACAATCGAACGATTTTTTCAATCGATCCATATTCTTGCATTTACTTTGGTAAGTTTTGTAGGGTCATGCGGTTTATCAGAAGTTGGTCCTTATATCTGTAAGATCTTCTTAGACAGCTTTTATGTTCTATCGGGAATGGATTGTTCCCCCCCCCCCTGTAAGCGCATGTTCTCTCTGCTAGTACTACTCTTAGAGTTATATTAGTCGTAGAGAGCCAAAGATGGGCCTAAAATTATTTGGGTTACTTGTGTTAACATGGCAGTATGTAAGCAAGGAAAGCTAAAAGTTGGACACCTTATCATTACCAGGCGATTTCCATTTATGTGACTTTTGTAGTATGTGTTCTTATTCTGAAATTGAAACATCCTGTAATTACTTTATTCTATTCTTCCATCTTATTTATCTACGCTGTGTGTTGATTATATGTCTTTCTATTTCCAGAAGTCTTTCATTTGGTCTTCAGGTCAGTACATCTTTTACTACTAATCTGTTTTTGGTGTTTTAATAACTCTCAGCAGAATTATTTTAATTGTTTATCTGTTTGAAATAGTTTATTTTGTCTGTGAAATTTAGTCCTCTCTTCATATCTTTTTATTCTTTTAACAATACTTTATATATTAATGTCTCTTTGATAGATGGAACATCGTTTCGGGTTTTCAATTTATGTTTAGTTCACCTTCCAGGCATTTCTGCTGTTAATATTTTCAGTACTTGTTAGCTCATCCATCATCAAATTCTATCTCTCAATCTTCTTTTCCTAACCTGTTTTGTTTAGGCATATTTGGTTTTCCCTGTTGTTTCTTAGGCATTCAGATTCTAGTCCTTTTGCTGATGCTTATATTATTTCATTTAGTTCAATAAGATCCGGTTTCAGATCTTCAAGAACATCCTTTGTAGCAATATTTCCCATATTTATATGTTTTTTTTTTTTGTTTTTTTTTTTTTTTGTTGTTGTTGTTGTTTGGAATCTCACACCAGTTGCCTGGTGGTAACCGCTGGTGGTGGTGGTGGTGGTGGTGGTGGTGGTGGTTGTTGTTGTTGTTGTTGTTGTTGTTGTTGTTGTTATTATTATTATTATTATTATTATTATTATTATTATTATTATTATTATTATTGCTTATAACTATTTTCGCAGTGTTTAATGATTTTCAATATTGTGAGCTCAAATAATGTTTCTTCTGTTGTTTGACATCTCTCATCATAATGTTCACTCTCGTTAACTGTTGTCCCAATATGTTTCTTTGTTGCTGTAGCCTCTTGTTCTTTCTGGTGCTAAATTATTAGCAAGACCTCCAAATAATAATCCAGATTCAAGGTATTGGAGCCACTGATTGCACCACAGGGTTTTCTTCGAGCCTGTCATTTGTATGTTTTACTGTAGTCCCATTACCCTCAACTTTTTGTTGTTGTCGCTTATCATCATCATCATCATCATCATCATCATCAACAACATCATCATCATCATCATCATCATCATCATCATCATCATTATTATTATCAAGAAAATTGCTTTAAAGAATAAACTTACTTAAGAATTTCTTTAAATGATGCCTGAATTTTTTTTTACTATTAATAATTTCTATCTATGGGTAAAAAAAAGCACAAGTTGAGATGAGTGACGCCACTTTGGGTGCTTGATAACCTTATGTCTTTTTCAGATGCAGGAAACCATACGTAGTAATGTGATACGTTGAGTCCAAACAGGGACGGCTCTCGCCGTAGCCAGCGTAAAGGCAACGCTTACTTTTAAATAAATCATTTCGTGACTATGATATTTATTGACGAAGGGAAGTAACTTTAAGATGACTATATTTACGATATTTTCAAAGTAGAGTTAGATCCCTTACAAAGGAAAAATAAATTATCTGCTATGTTTTCTCATTTCATGATTTGGGGAGTTAAGCAAAACCTCATGTGGTCAATACTTGAACAAATGGCCATTTTGATTTATTTTTTGTTTATCTCTTATTGTAATAATCACAAATATAATCATTTTGAGTTATGTTAACTTCTGATATGAATATTTTCTTGCAGTTTTTGCAATATTGTTTAAAAATATATCACACTTAATCGTTCTTTTGAGTAATAGCCGATAGTATTCAAACATTTTTTTAATGAAAATATTTTCTATCTAATGTCTCTCATTTATAACTTATAAACGGTTATAATCTTGCTAATCCTGGAAATTTGGTGACTAGACAAATGCAATTTCAACTGTACGTCTTTAATCAACAGAATATAAGTTTTTCATACAGCATCATTATAAATTTTAGCAGTTCATCAATTCTTCATGATTTTCTCAGTAGTATAGAAAATAGAACGATTTATTTTTTTAAATAAGTTATCTTATATATATAATATATAATAATTAATGGAAATTATTTGCTTTTTACTTGGTTGTATTAAAAAATTAAGATCCCCAAAGAAAAAATAATGGATACGACTATTTTTTGCTGAAATAAGCATAGAAAGTTGTTAAGTTTTTTTATTCAGTTTCAGATTATCATGTCAGATTATCATGATTAAAAGCGTGGTTTGGAACCGAATCGAAGTATTCCACTGTCAGATCAACTCAAACTTGCCGGACCATTGGACCTGCCGAACCACAGAACGACAGAATAGAGGGGTATAACCTATATCTTTCTATTCTTCAGTAGGTTAAATACCACGTGACTTTTGTCTGGAGTGTGTTATATTATCCCTCTTATCAGACAACACCCTTCCTTTATTTAACACGACCTTGAGGTTACGCAATCTGTCTTGAAAATGTTTTTTTAAATAATCATTTTAACCTGTGATAACTTTGAATAATTGAAAGCGCAACTCCTCTAATTAAAAAGAAGTGATTTAGCTTTGACAAAATAAAAATGTTTTCTGTGATTTCTTTCTCTGGTTCTTTGTTTGTTTGTTTGTTTGTTTTTGTTGTTGTTTTTGTTTTGTTTTTACCAACGGATTCCCTCTACGTTTTAACACCTTGAACGTCAAAGTTTGTATTTTTTATTGTTGTTGTTGTTTTTCTGACGTGTGTAAGTCAAGAATAGAAGGGTTTCCTAGAGTCCAAATAGCATCACTGAAAAACACGTATTAGTCACAGAAGTACGCGGAGGACAGAATGAAGACAAGGTGTGAATTTCAAAAAGAGGGACGTTAATTGATAAATGTAGTTTGGTATCCAGCAAGTGAAATAGAAAAATCGTTGATTAACGTCCGCTGGCGTTGAACGTGTAAAGCATTTTCCAATCGGTGCCGATGTCCATTTTCGAGTTCTTGTATAAGTCTAGGATTTTGAATGGTGGTATTAAAAATGTTAAACAATATTCTAGAAAAATAAATACCGTAAAGCTAAAGTTTTCCCATCGAAAATGAAACCCCACAACCGAAAATAAAAGTAAAAAAAATTAAAACTTAAAATTTAAATACTAGTGCAATGCATGTCTAGAAGGGACCGGGCTTTCTGGTACGTAGAGCAGTCTGCCATAATGGCCATCAAAAATAATTTTGAATCAAATACTTGTGTTAAACTGTTTCCAGTAATCAGTAATTAGCAGTAATTAATGATCGATGCAAAATGTATTCTAAAGAGCGAAAGTCAAGGGGGATAATTTATAAAAACTACGAAAGAAGTGATGGTGATGTTGTCACCAGTGGCGAGTTATAAAATTTATCATTCTTAGAGGCGTCCCTGACCCCCAATAAGAGGCTCTGTTCATCTATCGATTGGTCGGTAAATCTGTCCCCATATTGTTTCTCGGTGCTCAGGTTCACGTGATCTGGCAATAATTGCGTTTAAACTTTGTTTTAAAAACGATTTTTCCAGCTGTTTGAAGTTAGATTTACTTGAAACCAGATGGAAAGACCACTCCCCCTGATCCAAACACCAACAAAATAGACACTGCACTGCCTTATGTACTATCTGATATATCTGGCGAATTTCAACTTCGTACAATAGCCAGTTATCGAGTAATCGCAGTGCACACATACAATTATTCCCATATTATGTGTATGTGTGTGTGTGTGTGTGTGTGTGTGTGTGTCACAGACAGACAGACAGGCAGGCAGACAGACAGACAGGGCATTGAAGTCTGATGCAACAATCTGAAACAAATTTGGTCATGCAGAGCCGGCTTGGGGAAGTTGAACTTCGGTGCCCATTAAAGTGGATTATCATCTCATTCATCTATGTTTTACAGTGAGAAAAATAAAAGCGCAGGAATACTCAGTTTATCACAATAATCAAGTAGAAGAAAACAGACTCTACAAATGGGAATTTTCGTATTTTCCCCGTCTTTATTCTGTTCAATTCATTCATTTTTCGATTTGTATTTGGAAAGTCAAACTGGCTCCGACACATGGCATGCGACCCCTAACAATTTAGCTCTTTTGGATGACTGTCCGTGTATGCGCTACCTCAGTCACCTGACGTGCGCCCCTAGCATTTGGCGCCTGTGTTGCCGGTCTCCAAGACTGGCCCTGATCTGAAAATACTAGAATATTTAGTGACATCGCATTTGAAGCTTGTCCGTGCTGTTTGTATAAACACAAGAGCTAAAGTGTGACATTTTTGTGATGATACTGGAGAAATTTGAGATTAGATTATAGATAACCACCGGCCACCTTGAAGCTTTTTACAGCAGACACATCCGTAATCAGAGGCGTAGCTAGACATTTAGGGGAACTTGGGGGTGGATGAGGCTTCTTGGCTCCTTAAGGTGTCCCTTCTAGCATTTAGTGAGATGTGTCACTGTTAGTAGAAGTGCGAAAGTAGGTGAACTACTGCTTACTAAGCTTTTGGGGGGTCCCTCTCTATCAGTGGCCAGGGGCGTTTTCAAATATACGCCCTCGGCACGATTTCTGTAAACGTTCTCAGCAAATTTAGATTAATATTAGTGGAAGGGTGGACAGTAGGCTGCAAAAGAACTGATTGAATTTGGGGGCAGATCCATGGACACCTCCTGACGATGGCGCTGACAGAGGTAAACGCCTTCTGGGTGCAGTCGAGTTTTTTCTTTCTCTGCTCGATTCACATTTACCACTTTTTACCTCTCCACCTTTCTCCTTCTTTTTTTCTTCTAAGATCATCCAAGTTAAGCAACATCCAGGTAAGTACCAAGATGGGTGACCAACTGGATAAACCAGGTGCTGTAAACAGTTGCAGATCATATAGTGAGCCCCCCGTGATGATCGTGTTAATCTTTGTAGGAAGGAAGCAATCTCTACACTACGCTCAATAACGCATTCCAAAAGCCCCCCCCCGCCCCGAAGCCACTGTCTGGCCTGACTGCGAGCGACAGATAACGGACGAATTAATTTCTGCTCCATCACTTTTCGCCTTATTCTTTTTTTTTTCCTTTTTTCCCACTTCTTGCCTTTTCCTCCACCTTGTTTTTTCCTCTCTAATTCTAGTTATAATCATTCTCTTTCTTTCTCTCTTAACTCCTCTTTCCTCTCCTTCCATTCCTCATCTTTCTCCCTCATTCGAAAGAGTGCACTTTCTCCCTATCTACCTCAATCATTGTTTTGTTTTTGTTTTTTTCGTTTCCTTAATCACCTTCTCAAATCTTCTCCCTTCATTTTTTTTCTTTTTCTCTTTCCTGTTAGAACACAACCAAAAAGGTGATACAAAAATTCTTGAAAAGATAAATTCGATATTCTTCATAAGAAAGTAAGACAGTCCAAATCTTCTGAAAGTTAACAGTGCTAGAGAACTATTATATATGAGGCTAAAGTTTGTAATCAGGACCGGCCCTAAAGTTTTGTAGCGCCCCGGGCAAGCTGAACTTTGAAGTATAGTGTTACCTGATTTATTTACTTGCAAACTTATTAATTTCCCTCCCAGGCCCAACTAAGCACTCTTTATCATCAAATTGGCTAACCCTGATTGAGCTTGTCGTCGATCACGAAAATGTCATTTACCAATTGTTTCTATTAATTTTACTGAAACAGAAAGTATTTATCTGTCAGATATTTCCGAAAAAATCTGTCTTCACATCAGGGAATTTCTTATCTTTAACGTTTTTACTCTGTGTATTTTATTCATTTTACCAATTTCTTTTTCCCAAATTTTATTTGGAATACCCTGCTATCTCGGACACATGGCAGGTGCCCTTAGCACTTGGCACCCCGAGGGTCGGCCTTGTCTTGAGATAATCTGTTTTCAGCATAGACTGGACAATCGACATCATTTGTTTCCCAAGAACGTGTTTGTACCCCATAAAAAATACTCCAACACAAACATCTGGTTACTTGAACCGTAAATCCTGTCTTCCACTACGTGTCATTCACAACGACTGCTGACGTGTGGCCTCATTGCGTCCCATGTCTGATAAGGAGGGCCAGATAACTTCCGTTAAAGTAAGGGGCCGTAGCGTCCCTTTGTTTATATCAGTGCTATATAATTACATCAATAACATGATATGTATTCCACTAGGGGAAAAATTGTCAGCGAACCAGTCAAGCAATTACTACCGTAGTTCGACGCTCACAAGATGGCTCACACTTGTGACATACTAAGCCAAGCCTAGGATAGATAGATAGATAGATAGATAGATAGATAGATAGATAGATAGATAGATAGATAGATAGATAGATAGATAGATAGATGAATAAATCGATAGATACATGAATAGATAGATAGATGAATAGATATATAAATAAATTGATATATATATATAAATAGATAGATAGATAAATAGGTAGATATATAAATAGATGGATAGATAAACTGATAGCTAGATAGATAGATAAATTTATAAACATATATATATAAATATATATAGAGAGCGAGATAGATAGATAGATAGATAGATAGCCCATGAAATAAATAGTTAGCAATCTAGTTAGTATCCGATTTCCATTATTTAATTCAGTCTTCATGTGTAAACACTCAAGCTGTCTGACAAGTGAACGTGACAATAGCCAAATAAAAAAGACAAGAGGTGGCGTGAACGAAATCAGTGCAAAATAAATTCATGATACAAGCATGTTAATAAAAAGATTTAATGATGAGTATATTACCTATTAGTTTGTTGTTGTTTTTTAATATACAAAATTAATATATAAATTATATAAATGGTAACTCAATTAATAAAACACTACCCGAATTACCAAAAAGAAGGGGAAAAAATGGAATAATTTCAAACCGGCGTTATTGTTAATCAAACCGGAGTAAAATCAAGGCAGCCCGTGTTTCAAAACGTGGAAGGTTGGTTAATTCATCAGAATTCACTGGATGGAATAATCTCCAAGAAGATAAATAATTTTGACTAAGTCATTACAGATGTACCTTTGTTGAATGAAGCAAAAGAATAGAGAAATGCAGATCCGTTCCGTGACTAAGATAGTAGTACCGGTGACAGCAGTCAGTTTTCAAGTTCAGATAATAAAAAAAAGACCAGGATTTCAAATGCTGATTTTTTTGACAGGCGAGCTTTTCACACTTGGAGAATTCACACAACATACCCTTCCTATCCTGATTTCTCAGCATAGCAAATGATAGGAATAGGGCAGTTAAAATCGTTAGACGAGATTAATTGTTCACTTAACCAATTCTCAATTTGACATCCTAATTTTACTCCATGTTGAGTCCACTTGTTCCTTTTAATTCGATGTTAGAACAACCATGGGCGTATGGGAAATCTTTAGTTAAGTGGAGCGGAGGGTTTGATTTGCCCGGAATTTTACACGGATAAAAACACAAGTGATAATTTCCGATAAAAATGTTTTGTTTTGTTTTTTTGTTTTGTTTTGGGTTTGTTTGTTTTTTTCAAATCGACGATTCAGTTAGTACAAATCATCTTACATGCTACTTTAAAAAATAGTTTTCTGACTGTCTTAGCAGCCAAAAAATATCAATTATTTGGTCAACATTTTTGCCAACAGTCATATTGACTTACTTTCGGTCAATATCTTAGTATTGCCACAAACTGTTTATTTGCGTTCAAGTCCTATAAAGTCAAAAATAACGTTTTGTTTCATTTTGTTATACCTGCATGGTTAATCTTTTTGATTTCTCTGTTGCCCTGCCTGTCCCGTGGCTTATACGCCCACGTAAACAACAGGTGATATAGGAATACGCCCGAGAACACCGGGGAGAATATCCGAGGACATTGATAGTCAGCTTTCGATTACCTACTGTGAAAGGAAGTTATTCATTTTAGATCTTTGTTAGATGGTTGTTTATAACGTTTAAACCAACTGCTTGGATCTATATCTCTTTATTTCGCTAACATTTGATGAATGAATATCTTATTAAATTATCAGTAAGCAGAAATGTCCTGGACGATGATCATTTTGATTTTTTTGTTACTGGAGATCATATTCAATGCCAATAGATAGTGATTAAATTTTTTTTACTACTTCACCAGTTGAGCGCCAAATTAATCTCAACATTCTTAGAATTCGCGCTTTGTATTCATTTTATCCTCCATACACAGCTGCGACTATAACCTACAAGAAAGGAATTAGTGAGCATTCCCGTGTTTAATATGGAATAAAAACGTTATTTTTCTGTTTGTTGACTTTTTCTATTAAAAAGAGGACCTTCTCTTCCCGCGATAATCTTTGAATGACTCCGTATTTTCCTCCACACCTTCGAATAGCCATTACTAAATTTGCCAAAACATTGTGGTAAGAACAAAAGCAACATAAAGAATGAGTTCAATTGTTTGAAACACTCTTGGTATGATAATGATAGTTGTCAAAATAAATGACAGTGAATGCTCTTATTCTGCATAATTAATTCTCAACAAAAACATCTACTTATAACCAGGTAAATTTGAACAGACATCACTATCGGTGGCAAGTTCGATTCCTACAGCAGCCCCATTTTTTTATTTGTCTATTCTATTTACCTTGTCTAGATTGAGTGATATATTATCCGTGTAACGACGGGAGATCATTTCAAATAAGTTTCGATGTAATATAACGCAATTTATAATTCATTCTGTTGGACCAAATATATCCATTTCTTAAATACATATCTCTATCTGTAAAAGCCAGTGTCCATTACTCAGTAATGCACAAAACATGCCAAGCTATGATTCCGTTCATATCTTACATACATAGCCCGAAAATATGTTGCTCATCTCAATTTAGTAGGTACCAAAACATCACAAATTGTAGCAATGATTACTGACTTTTTTTTTCAAACAGATAAAAACGTATGGCAATAATTCAAATATTTCCTTTGAAGTTCTAATTTTGGTTTTAATTGCAAGAAAATAGCATAAAATTGAATGTAAAAATGACCTTCGCGTACTTGAATTAGGTTTGGGGCCGTTTTTTAAAGTCAATTTTCATCCAAAATGAACTTTGATTACACTATGATAGATATCTACAGACAGAAAAACTGAATCTCTGCAATAAAAAATCCCCCCCCCCCCTAATAAAGTAGGCGTTTAGAGATGTAGGATTCAATGAAAAGTAGTAAATTTAATGATTACTTGACAGGACTTTGAAAGAAAGATTACTCACTTTTTACTTGAAAATATAGTGACAAATACATTTATTTACAGTGAGTGTCTTTTATCAGTCAATTCGGTTAAAAATCAAGTGGTTATTGAGTCAGCTTCCCTTACTTGTACGTGACGAAATCCTACTTATATTTATGAGCATCGTATAGGACGACTGGAATATTGATGGCCGAAAATGAAAAAAAAAAATGGCAAAAGTATATTTCGAACATCAAAATGCCGCCGTATGACAGGCAATACTCAAGTAAATAATAAAATCACAGAAATTAGGAAATAGAAACATTTTTATTGTTTTTCTCTTTTATTCCATTGTTTATTTCGTGCAGTCATCATGAAGAGACCGCAGGGCCATAAGTGTAGACATCACATATCTTCACCCACAACGGCAGGAAGTCACATGAAATAGAATTTTTTTTTCTTTTAATACAAATCACAAAATTAACACATTTCGTTGACTAACAGAAACACATATATTCACCAGTATTTACAGGGTGTCCCAAAAGTAACGACCGATTTGTCCTCACGGTAATGCCATTTCTAAGGGAAGTAACCATTCAATGGTCAGCATGCCAGTGCGCTGAAGATTACGAGAAAAATCGAAAACTCTAGCTAATTAACCGGACATGAAAAGAGTTTAAACAGGTCTGGTTAGTCACTCAATGAAAACCGTCACGTACCCAACATCTTTTGGCAGCATGCCATGTTGGGGTGATCAATTAAAAAAATTGGAAAAACGGGTGATCAGTGTGAATAAGATACTTCTCTCGTTTTTTATTGTTTATCTGTTTTTTCTACTGAGCACTGATCACAAAAAAATGTCTGAATTTTCCAAAAACGTGTGAATGCTTCGGGCCATATTTTGAAAAAAAAAAAAAATTACAAATCGTTTTTACTATACATAATAAGGAGTAAATGTTAATATTTTCAGCCCTCTAGCTCCATTGATGCAGCCTGTACGTGTGATACATACATACATACACACATACATAGCCAGCTTTCTTGACAGTCTTAGTTGACGGTTTCTAATTACTAGTAAAATTGAAAACTCCTGCTGATTAATTGGACGAGAATATTTTTCCATTTCATTTGTGGCTTACTCATCCAATTAATTGGCAAGAGTCTTTAATCATACTAGTAATTTTTGGCTTACTGGCATGCTAAACATAACATTTTGGGACACCCTGTGGTTAAGTCTGTATACATATATATATATACAATACATTCATATTGAAGTAGAGATAATCCTTCAACCAGATTAGTTTTTTCTAATCAAATCTGTTATAACACACAGAAAAAAGATTTATAATTTAGTAAATTTTCTATGCAGTCTATACTTTTGAATATTGTAAAAAAATATATGGAGTTGTGTATACGTATATACACGTCAGGATGCATATATGAATTATCTTTGTTTTTTTTTATATGTATTTGACATGTTAAGTGTTTGTTACAGAAGAGAATGTGCTAGTAATGGTTATTTTTATGTGAATTCTTTCGTATACATGGCAACTATGCATTTTATGTTTTATATATGCATATATCTTTATTTCATTTATGTATACATGCCATCTAGGAAATTTCATACAACTACTGCTGCAGCCCCCAACAAAGCCTTCATCAATGGGGTCAGGCATGATTCTGGGGCTGAAACATCATTAACACGAACCCACCGCGCCCCAGTAATACCTTATAATATCACCAGACTTTGTTCGCTTTCCGTCACAGTGTGGGAGTGCCAGATCTATGTGAATGCAGCCTCTACCTGATCTCTGATACAAATTTAGATTACTAGTGTTAGCTTGTTCCCTATCTATCTATCTATCTATGCTTTTTATATTGGCACTAAAATTTTAAAACATAATTGTTTATGTCTTGCTTCTCAGAGTCAGCAGTATTGAGAATTAGCAGCAAATACACTTGCAATTTGTTATAGTTGGTTACATATAACACCCAACTTGTATTATGTATTATGTATTGCTTTAAAAAAAAATTGTTTATCTAAGTATTCTTAATTTTGTAAGCTTTTATTCCAATGAAAACAAACGTTACTGTGTATGATATTTGTTCTTTGAAATTGGCACCGGAATGAATTCATAATATTATGTAATAAAATTGCTTTAAAAAAATTGGTTATCTAAGTATTCTTTAGGTTATAAGCTTTTATTCCAATGAAAACAAACATAACCGTTTATGATATTTGTTCTTTGAAATTGGCACTGGAATGAATTCAAAGAATATCTCATTTCCACCCATGTATATAGGGGATCTGAAAAATAACTAACTTCAGATTTGCTTTTACAAATTTAAAACTTATGTATTATTTATATTCGTGTTTAAATAGTGTATATACTTGTGTATAGGTCGAGTTTTGAAGATTAAAATTTTAGGCAAAAATCAGAGCTTGACCTATACATGAGTAATTATTTTGTAAGGTTGAAATTTAAACATAAAAAGATATAGAACAACCCTTAGCTTCATAAAAACATACCATAAAATAATGATTCTATGACAATTAATCGAAGGTCAACCTATATATTTGATTAACTGGTACACGAATATAAACTTCATCTGTCTCTTAGATTCCCTGTTTTTGTTGCATGTGTCATTTTAGGGATCCTTGCAAGTCTCACGTCTGGTCAAGACCAGGACCTTATACCTACAAGTGTTTATGACCACCCCTTGGTAAGACACAAGTTCACCAAGGGATACCTCCACCCTAAATACACAGCCGAGAGTGTGCTCAATTAGCAGCTGAGTGTACTGGGGAATTTCATCCTAATGAAGGCATTTTCCACACTCTTTACTCATACTGGTAATCGAACACAAGACTTCCTGCATGTGAAGCAGACGTGCTAACAATTACACTATCTGAGCAGACACATGTTTGTAAAGAGTAAATTATTTAAATTCAAATGAATATTAAAATTATACAATCAGTAGAATCTTTTGTGCACTTAAATAGCTATGAATTTATTGTTATTTATCAGACACCCTACAAAATAGAAGAAAACAATTTCTCTCAGGGGGTGGGGACAAAAAGAAATTATGGAATGTGAGAGAAATCAGGGGATGGCGAGAACTAGGGATCATTTTTTTTTTACATGGGTAAATTAAAAATATGTATAGAAGAGACGTTCGAAAAACCTGTGATTCCTTGATGTATTTTTGTCAGTACAGATATATGCATTGCATAGGTATAGTTTTTATCTATTATGCTACACCTTGAAAATTTATAAATTTGGTATTATAGTCAGTTCTTAATAAAAAAAATTCTTCAAATCTCTACTGGTCCAAAATACTGGCATTGCCTGGACTTCCGACAGCCTTGCCCGAGTTTTGCCCAGGCTTGCAAAATTTAATCTTGACTCGTATGGAAGAGAGCTTTAGGATATTTCTAAGGATAAATGAGCTTTTATACACCTATGATACTTATAAGTATTTACTTTATAAATAATCATTTACCCAGGCTTCCCACAACACAATGTCAGTTTAACGTGGGATTCTGCAAGTGGGCACATCCAAAAATCTCACTAGTCTCTGCAACTAATATTGCAAAGGTGTCAGGGGCAAACCTGACCCTCCCCTTCAAGTACGATGGAGAGATGCTGCCCCCAGGGCTTACTGATACCCCGAGATTGAACAAGGTATATTTCATTGAGGCCACAGGACAAATCCTTGACCTCTCCGCAGAGCAATACCAAGTCTCAGGAAATGTTCATTAGCTGCAGTAAAGCACCTGCACAAACATACTGCCAAAGTGTGTAGATTCTTTTATAAGTAAACTAAAAACAGAGATTAGATTAGAATTTATTTGACCAGTTTTTTTGTTTTTTTTTTAAGGCAGCTTCAGGAGGTTTGTTTTTAAAATAAATTTGTTATGGATACATTCTTATGATACACAACACACTTTATAGCATTAATAATCAATATGCATCAACCTGATATTTCATGATAAAGAAGAACATAAAGCAGAAGAATAAATGTATAACAATGTATAAAACTGTAAAGACCAAATATAAATCTATACTTGAGCACTGTGCATTGCACAGTCAATATATAATACAAAGCATCACCCTAAAATACACCAAGGTACAGATATTTTTACACATAATTCATTCACGCTACTCCAATGTGTATGGTAATCTTGACAGACTGACGCTGTGTGTCAAATATTATTAACTCTTAGTTCCATACAAGAATGTTAATAACAAGGGGGATAAATACGTTTCAAAATTACCTCCTGTTCAACTCAAGGTGAAGTTTTTGATTTTTTTGTTAACATAAGAAATGTAACAAATGTGGTTTCCTTTCCACTACAAAAGAGCTCAGGAGCTACTAAGAACAGTTTCCAGCAGTGTATGACATTAAGAGTTAAGTAACAGGCTATCTTACAAGAAGTAAGCTAATAGTCCTGACAAAAAGGTTATTTGGTTGAATACAACCTTTTTTTACACAGCATTCAAGTTTAATATTGATAATATTCTTACAGACCGGTTTTTATTGTACAGAAAAATATTGCAAAATCATATTGTTTCTTTGTGGCTGGCCTGCATAGACATGCGTTACAGCCAAGTACCGGTCTGCAGCCCAGTGTTTGGTATACAGTGATAATGTCAAGCAAAATAACACAGAGATGTAGAGTGTAAGAAAATAAATGAAGTTTCATGTAAGATGAAACTTTGATTCAGTATTATGTCGAAAGAAAGATTATTATTGTATGTAATGCAGCAAAAATAATTTACAGGCTCTGTTTTTCAGGAAGAAAACAAATTCATCTCTTCCCCATGGAATATACATAAATAAAAGCTTACCAAATATACCTAATACTAAAACTGGCACACTATCTAAGTGAATATGGTAGAGAAAACATAAAATTCATTAGTGGGATACTTTTGTGATGAAGGCTTTTGAACAATTGTTAAAAAAATCTATATTATGCTTTCGTACATTATTCTTTGAGTTTAACCATCAACCCATCTATAAAAACATTTGTGAATGAAAAAATAAAAGAAACATGGTATTATGTCACAGCACCTGAAGATGTTTTGAGAACAGACCAATGAAAAAATTTCTCCATGCAATAAATGTACAAATCGCAAATTCTACACTCAAAAATCATGTTAATTTTTTTTTAAATCAATGTTTGAGAAAAAAATAGATAGAAATCACCTCTTCGAGTCCAGCACCTAAATCATGTTAGTTGTAAACTAAACATTTATAAATGAGTGTTAACTCCCAAAAAGATGATACGATAATCGTAAGAGTGACATTAATATTCATTTCCCTTTCATTCACTCTAGGCGAGAGCGGAGTTACTTCCCATTAGTGACATTAGGATTTATTTCCCTTTAATCAGTTTGGGAAAGCGGGCTTAGTTACTATGATTTTATTATTTTGCCCCCCAACCCGCAAAATACAATGTTTATTTTCATAAACACCAAACTGAAAAATTATACATTGCTTCATGGTTACATAAATCATCATTCAAGGTAACTATATACAACTTGCCCAATATCTGGAGTATGTTGTCACATAGCAGGTGGTAAGGTGTTACTAAGAAAAGAAATAAAGAATTCCTTTTTCATTATTTTTCAACCCATTCAGAAGCTTCACAAGATAACAATTTCTTGTGATGAAAGTTAATAATATTTTTAAAAATTAAAAAAAAAATCTCTCATCCAGAGATAGCATGAAGAGTTTTTCCCATCTGTATATTCCTCATGGGCCTAATATTTACAGTTAATACACTGCACCCTCTTCTCCCCTGGGACGGAGTTTGACCAGTTTTCACCGTATGTAGGGAGACAACAATCCTTTGTAGTTCTTTTTTCTTTCTCCCATTCCCAGCAGACTTCTGAGACTGTATAATTTTCCAGATCTCTCTGACAGCTTCACTCTTTTATTCCCAGGAACTTTCGTAATTTCAACTTCTCAGGTGTGTCAGTTTGTATAGCTGAGTGGCATTTTTTGTTGCCACCATGTTGTATCTTTCTTGGACTAGCCTTTCTAAATGGTCACAATGCCTTGGGGCTTTTGATTACATCTATTACCTTTTGTCCTGCCATATTTCATGAGGGGCAAACCTGACCAAACCATTTTCAAACACACACAAATCAAGCATAAAGATAGCCGCTTCACATAATCAAGCGAGTTTTATTGAACTGTGTTTACTACAAAATCAATGAAAGTTTTTTGTAGAGGCCAGAATATATACTCAAGGTACCTAAATTTATCTTTTTTTTCAATAGTTTTGAAGAGCTTTGTCTTATGTGGCTTCCATCTTTACAATATGGTCAATGTCGAAGCTATGTGCCATCTGACATCATCTATTGAAATTAATGAGTGTATCAACCTCTCAATGTTTTCAACTAGCCCAGCTCTCCCCTATTCTAACCTTATCTAATGGTACTATGATTTTCCAAGCTCTTCTATGGAGGGGGCATGAGATATGAAAGAGAAAAGCCACACAAGCTTCAATCAGACTTTTTTGTGAAGAACAATTGCCTCTATCTGTTTCCTACTAGGATAGCCATACCTGATCATCCTAAAAAAAGGATGTTCCCAGAGATATTCTACTCCCAACTGACACACACTTTGAAGCAGCCCGCATGATTAATTCTGCAGGCTTTTGAAGAATTTTAGAAATCCTTCCAGGTGAAGATTACAAGACCTGAATAGAGTGCATATTGCAAAATACAGATGTAAAGTAACCCCTATTTCTTACTCTCTTAGGTCCCTAAAAGATTTTTGCTTGAAGACTTCCAAATAATTGCTGTCAACTTCATCCAAATTTAAGCTGCTCTGAAGCCTCTAGAAAAGGTCTTATTCATGACACTTGGATGACATGATTATATGAGAGATATATCATGTTTGAGGAATGTACAAAATTAGCATAATAAATAGTTTCGTTTTTTAAAAACTTTTTTTAAAAATTGTACCTGACTAGAGTTCAATTCATTGAGGTATAAACGCTCTGTTTCAATGAGAGGCTATTTTATCCCAACCACTAATTTTCATGAGTTAAATACCAACCCAACAAGGTTGAATGTTTCATATTTTTATGAACAGAATAGGTAACTTCATGTTTTGATTAATGAGTATGCAGGATAAATTAGAACTGTAAGTACCCTGTCTCATCTCATTTTGATCAAAGAGCTCTGTTGAAGGAAAAAAAACAATTTAAAAATTTTTTTTTAAATGTTTTCATTTTGATTTTCAATGAAATCTGTTCTCTTCTAGTTTTTTTTTTCTTTTTCAGGATAATGTTAACATTCTTTTCTTATAAAAACAGAACTACAATGAAATATTTCCATTTGAAATTTGATTTAATATACATTATGGAGACGGGAAACCACACAGAATATATATGTATATTTATATATGATAACAACTAGGGTTCATTATATAGATGTGAATGAGCATATACGTACACATATAGATATACATATATTTTTGTATGAATAGAAAAATGACCCCCAAACCCACAGAAACAAGAAAATGCTTTCTGCTGTAATAAGACTGTACATGCTTTTTCTTATAAATTATATTGCTTAAAAGAGTAAAAATTGAAGGACATAAAGGAGTAACATAGATAGACAGACAGTCAGATAGATAGATAGATAGATAGATAGATAGATAGATAGATAAGACTGAGATAGTAGATATAGATGAGTAAGACTGATAGATAGATAGATAAGACTGAGATAGTAAATATAAATCAGTAAGACTGATAGATTGATAGATAGTAGATATAGATAGATAGGTAAGACTGATATAAACATAGGTAAGACCAAGATAGATAGATTGATAGATGATGACGTATAGATAGAGGCACAAAGTTATATAGAAGGCATATCAACAGAGAAAAAAAAAACTCTGCAAATGATGAGGACAGAATATAAAAGAGAGAAAATACATAGAATTAAACAAATACTCTAGAATAATGGACAACTATGAATACACATAAATTGATCACATTGAGATAGGAGAATTATGAGTACAAAAAATAAATAATGGATAAGCAAGTAGGTAGGTAGATAAAAAGTTATTTGGCAGTTCAAGATAGTAGTACAAGGTACGTCTTTGTTTTCATATGATGCTGCTTAATGTAGTACTATAGGCAGATGTAGTTTTCTTGAGAGGAAAGTAAGACTTTGGCTTTATCTTGGTTAAAATAATAGCAGAGAGACAGTAGATTCCTTTTAGACATTTCTTGTTTCCTTTGTTTTTTTTTTTTAGCACCAAAATGAGTTGGACTTGCTGTATGTGTCAGAACAGGGTTTCTAGATTTAGCCAGAAGGGGAGATAATCTAAGCTTTATCTCAGAGACTCATCCAACCCAGCATTGGAATGGTGTTGAATCAGTATCCAGACTGTTCCAATGCCTGTGTTGGATAAGTCTCTGAGATAAAACTTGGATCATCCCATCTTCCGGCAAAATCTGGAAACCCTGCGTAAGAATGGCAAGATGACTTTCTTTCCTTTCCAGCAATCCCTAAATGAAATTTAATGACACGCACCAGAGTCTCAAAAAGGAGGTCATGAGTCCAACAGGTCTTTCCGCACAGCAAATGGAAGACTTGCTGGCATCCCTAGAAAAAGTAGCGAAATTTCCTTGTTGAGTTTTGATGCAAGTCCAACCCTGAATGAAGCACTGCTGGTTTATTTATTTGTTTTTTGCTTTTTCTAAAAAAAAAAATTTTGGTCATTGCTTTTTTTGATTTCATCGAAAGAAAACCCCCAAGAAACAAAAATCATGAAAATAATGGCTGATTACAACAGAGCAACTACCGTATTTATTTGTGTACAATGCAAGAAATTATGTATCAGAATCAAAAGCTAAAAATTGCATGCATTGAACATGAGTGAAATATTTTGATAATATTGTTTATTTGTATCAACAAGCTAACCACTCCATACAGTGGTTCCTCACTAAAACGGCTCCTAATGGCTTATCTGCATATGCAAATGCTTTTGCTTGGCTAAAATGAATTGCAATGTTAAATTTACTTCTTATGATAGGCTATTCCAATGGCTGGATACATGGATATATTTTCATGGCAGAAACTCTCATCTTTGCTCTCCCCTCAACTTGAGCGGTCAAAAATATCCATGTCAGGGTTTTATACTGGCGTCTAAAATTGATATTGCATTGTGTAAAGTAAAAACTGATCTTTTCGCATCTTCCATGCAGAGTGAAGTGGCAGTAATATTACAGGTATACAATCTCTTATGCGAAACCCTTGTGATCAGACATTTTCCGAGGAATCGGAATTTTTCAGATTTCAGAATGACATTGTTCAAGTTGATAATGACAGCTGCTTCCATTTCTGCTTGTCACTGTTATCCATAGGGGAATCTGCAGCTCTTTTTAAGATTTCCACAGTCTTCAAAGTCAAAAAAATCATCTAAAAATAAACAAAATATCCGTGAGCAGCAGAGGCACGTCTGACTAGTAGGAGCACTAAGACACAATTGCATAGCATGGGTTGAGCCAAAGCCATCTCTAAATAATTACTTCCGCTGTGCTCTACAACGACCTTGGTTGAGTGAGGGTCACGTCAGGTCATGTTTGGCACCAAACAAGAGCTTTAGTATGCAGACAACATCCTTGGAAAAAAAAGTTCGGCTTTTGGATTATATTTTTTTTCTCAGAATTTTGGATAAGAAATTGCGTACCTGTATTCACAAAAATAAAACATATACATTCTTTTTACATTAAAAAATAGGGGATTGCATTATATTCAAGATTGCATTGTATAGGAATAAATACGGTAATTTTCATTTCCCTGCGTTTTTTTTCTTTTCTTACCTACATTTACCTGAGCCCATAATGCAAAGTTTTCATTGTGTTGGTTGCGATTGTGGAAGGGGGCAGAGAGGACAACATGCAAGTTATAAAGATGTCAACAGGTGGCACTAGGAAGACCAATGCTCCTAGGAACCAGTTCAAGATATTCTTATTGCTATCATATTATTTTCTGGTATGAAGTTGGCACATGCTATTTTTTTTTTTTCTTCTAAATGGTGTAATTTTATTGCCATCTTCCAGATTCATGTTTTGACATTCCCATAACTGTCAGGTTGCTCTCTCCAACCACGAGGTTACCAAAGTCCTTCAATTCACTGGCCACAGACTGCATGTTGTTTTCTTCGAAGTTGAACGACAGGCCAAAGTCATCATCGACACGGTGGGGCAGATCCAGTGACTCAACGAGCGAGTCCTGGGCCATGTTGTATACATTGAACATGTACTGGATATCTTTCTCCTCTTTGGCTGTCTCCAGGATTTTTATTTGGCTCATCATGTTCTCTTCCTTCTCCTTGATATGGTTCAGGTTCTCCTGTAGGTCTGACCGCTTCTTCTCCACTTCTCGCTCAGACATGTTCAACAGCATCTGTTCACGTTCCTTTATCACATCCCGTATTATCTGGAAAGTCTTCTTGATTCCCGACGACACGTTTTGCTCCATCTGGCGTACTTCCTCCAACCGTTTCGACACTTCCATCCGCTTCTCCTTAAACTGCTGACGGCGCGACTCCATATCATTGATAGAGCTGTCAATCACGGGGGTGTATTTCTTCAGAGCCTCATCCATACTCATAACAACGTGACCGTTTTTTTCCTTGTGATCCAGTACGGTGCAGTCGCAGCAAACAGCCGTTACACATTGCTCGCAAAAGAAATTCAGGGGCTGAAGCTGATGTTTGGCACAATAGGCTATATCAGTTATCCCTGTCTCTTGCACGAAGCGCAGAAGTTCCAGAATCGTGTTGTCATTGGGCAATCGTCGTAGATCATCCTCAGAGGCAATGATGCTGTCTCGACAGGTTGGGCACTGAATTTTCACTGCTCTTGGCATTCCCCTGAAAGCAGAAGTCAGGGATTGACGGTATTCACCTTCCACTCGAAACATCTCCAAGAAGCAATGTAGGCAGAAGGTGTGTTGGCATGGCAGGGTCTTGGGACTCCTGCTCGCTTCGTTGAAAACATCCCGGCAAATGATACAACGCAGAAAAGCATCCTGGAAGTGTTCTTCATCAAAGACAAGGTTGCGTTTGCGCAGGGTTTTAGGCACTGATTCCTTTCTCTTATCCACCTGATCCAGTTCTTCTGAAATGATAAATGAAACATAAATGTTATACTGAAAACTTTTGCAAGCATTTACAAAGTAAGAAAAAAGAAAATATTAGTAAAATCGAGATTTTTCCGCATCGGAAATGCAGCCTGAAATTAATAATCATTCATAAAAAGGTCTGAATGCGTGCACCAAACTGATTTATAACATTGTTGAGTGAAACAAAAAATGATTATTCATCAAAAATAAAACATAGAAGTTTTTGAATGTGCAAGTCAATCAATAAGTTGGTATGTCACTTTTATCATGTGAGATCAAGGAAAAAGTCAGACACACGAACCCTAACCTCTTTTACTCTAGGTAAGTTTTTCCTTGTTTATTAAAGCTTTTTCTGATTTAATCTAAACTTTTATAAAACTGGTCAACATTTGGTTCCCAAAAAAGTTTGTCTAGAAAGTATCCAGTAATTTTGAATATCTAAAGACTCAGCGACACACTTGATGTAACTTAGTGATCAATCAGAAGTGACTTTACTGCTCATGTGTAAACAAACAATCTCCTGTAGAGTTACTCAGTCAACAGTGAGATGCCATGGAGTGAACTTGTGAAGTGTGTGACCATCACATTCAAAATGATCAAGTCTGTCCATTCCTCACATCTCATGCAGGTTTTCTTTTAGCAAAACATCACATCATCTAGGTCTATGAGCCACCCCATAGTTCAGATTTGGCTCTTTGTAACTTCTTACTTTTTCCTAAGAGATTCCAGACTGTGAACGAGATTAAGGAGAATGTGACAAGGCAGCTGATGGTTGACACAAAAGAGGACTCTGAAAACTGCTATTACCCTAGATAAGCTATTTTTTTTTTTTTGTTCATATCGAATGTCTGGTTTCTTATTGGAAACACTTAGTATATATTACACCAAATCAGTGAAATTGCCTATCGGCAAAATTTCAAGTTTTTTTACATAAAAATAAATGAATATGTAGTTTTAATTTGATCTAAAGTTCCATTAATCAATTTACATTTACAATCAAAATTTTGTGAAAATCAAACTCTTTTCCCCAAAATAAGTAAATACAAAGTTTCAATTTGATCAAAAGTTTATCTAATCGAAACAAAGATATAAAACAACTATTTTTTACAATCAAAAGTTCATGTAATTAATATGAAATTAAACTTATTTTACAAAAAATAAGTAAATTTTGCAAATTAGGCAATTTCACTGATTCAGTGTAACATATATATATATATATATAGATATATAGATATAGATATATATACTATATTTCCTGTAGTTGAGGGTATTTTATGCATAGCTTAGAGATATGTATATCATCAACTGAACAAAACCAAAACATATAGTGGGTGAACGTTTGATTATGAAAGTCTTGTTATTATAAGATCTATAAGTAAAATCTTTCAATGTATCACAGATTTACTTCTTTTGTTAATCAATAATATTCAGTTAGAATTAGGGTGGTTTGGGGATAATAAAAATACCTGTAATATTGATATACAACATCTAAATTACTGAGTTTGTTGGCTCGGCTACTGTAGTATACTTATAAGATATGGATGTAGGGTTCTCTTAATGACAGAAATAGTTACTCATCAACACTTGTGAACAAACAGGTGAAAACCAGGATTTCAAATCCTAATTTTTAAAGCAGGCTAACTTAAATTGAGAACCATGCAACGTGCACATGAAAGAATAATGCTGGGCCTCACATGGAGAGACCACAAGACAGCACAGTACATCCGAGAAAAGACAAGAATTAGGGACATCATAGAATCCATTAAAAATCTCAAATGGCGGTGGGCTGGCCATGTTGCAAGAATGGCAGACAATCGATGGACATCGTGACTCACAACATGGATCCCCCAAGACCACATGCGCAACCGAGGCCGGCAAAATGTTAGATAGAGAGACAAACTAGACAAGTTCAGGAAGTACTGGCTCCGTGACGCCCATGATAGGGAAGTGTGGCAAATCCTGGGGAAGGTCTATGTCCAACGACGGACGTTAAAAGACTGATGATGATGATGATGAACTTTACATAAAAAGATGATAAACATGGAAGATGCTATTTTTTCATAAAATAAACCTAAAAATTTACCCAAGGTCTTCAAGGATTATTACATTGCATACTAACTTCTTCCATTCGTATGATTTCTGGCAAAATTCAATTCATAAATTAGGTGTCTTGATGAATCTTTGATGCTATAAAATACTGTACACATACACACACCTATGAATATCTATCTGTTCAATTCAAGAAGTCTGATTCTCTTTATTTATAACCCCTAAGTAGACAAATTCATGCATTTTAGAAGCTTCAGATATTAAATTAAGGTACCCCTAAAATGCGCTAACTTGAAGGATGCAAAAGAAAAAACAGTGTGGGGTCTATCTTTGCACATTTCCCAATCAATATTTTAGATAATGACCAAAGGGAGAGTACTATCAAATATAAAGTATTCACCCTTATTCAATTATTTATTTAATGGTAAATATGCCAAAAGAATTCTAATCAGATGTCCCCAATTTTGTTTCAACAGGTAACAGTTTTGTCTTGCACGTATATGAGGTGGGGATTAATAAGTCCTCATTAGCTGAATTTTGACCTGAAAAAGATCATTGCATGATTGATATTCATTACTTGGTGCATTGACAAAGAAGGAGGTTATGTTGGAAAATAAACAGTTTTTGTAGGAAATAAATGCAATTTTCATCATTAAACTGCAGGCTTGTTGAAGAACATTTTATATATATATATATATATATATATATATATCAACTTTTATCCAAATATTTATGCCATTTCAGTCAATTATTTCTTAATATTTGTTGATGTAATTTAGGTCATTTTCTTTTTTTTATGTTTTACATAGAATTTGATATCATAGTACTATGTGTGGATTTTTTTTGTTGGGGGTCATCAATTTTTACCAGGTAACTGTTACAGGGATTTAAAAACCAAAACTCTTATATCAACTATACATGAATGTTTCTGACATTGTTTGTAAGTTTGTTTCTATGTTTTAAAGACTCATAAATGGTTGCACACTAGGGGCTGAATACGTAGCTACACAGGTAACATGAGCCCAGGATGAACATAGTATATGTGGCACTGACCTCTGGTGACCCCTGAAGGTCAGTTTTGGCATTTTCAAATCTAATGATGATGGCTGCACCCTATGGGTTATAAATTTGTGTACAAGGATAAGTTGGCTAAGGATATAATGGCACTGACCCTAAAGGCCAATTTAGGGTCAAAACTACTTTTCCATACTAATTTGTAAGTTTCAATTTAAAAATACAATTATTTCGACAAAAGACATTGATGGTGTTAATAGGTCAGATGGTTAGAGTCAAAGAAAATAAAAACAGCTGACCAAGTTAAAACTCTAACAGAGAAAATTAATTTTTTTTTCCTTTGAATTTTATGTGCTTCCTATTTTATCAGTACTTCAAAACTACTGAAAATTTTTGAGTTGTGAGACAAATCTTTAAAAAAAAGTTTCAGGGCAGTTCTGTTTACAAAGAAACTCTATTGTTACAATGTAACTATGATGTAACACTCCAAATCATGAAATCTCTGTAAAATATCATTTGCTTTCTATGTTGCTATATTTGAAGTTTTTTTTTCCCCCAGTCAATGCCAGGTACCCCAGCTAGTATACATATATAAGTACTTATGGATTCCTCATGACAAATTTGTTTCACACATCTCTGTGATTTTCAAGCGACTTTTTAAGAAAAACATTGTGTGATTTTACATACATTTTTTTCATACGTTACATTCTTTTCAGCATTCTGATTGTAATTCAAAAAGACACATGGAACAAATTTGTCATGAGGAATCAATAAGTATTTATCATACTAGCTCTATTTTATCAAATATATTGAGCACTTTCATTATAAGCACAACTTCAAATCAACTCATATATAAATATATCAGGAACATGCCATCCAGGTAGGCAAGGTAGGCACTGCCTACCCTGGAAAAATCATAAAGGTTCATTATTGAATAGAGGAAAAATCATAAGTTAATTTTTGATATAGAGAGTAAAAGAATATCCAATTCATTGTAGATTTTGACTTAATGTACTAAATTCAATGTATGATCCAGTAATTTGATATTTTCATCTTTCATAAGGCAGAGTTCTCCTGTGCCTTTTAATGTCAATATATTCAAAGTGAGTAATGACATGAAAGAGATATATCACAATAGCTGATCTTAGTTTCAGTTTTAAATATACGAAAAAGAAAAAAAGCTGAAAAAAATCTGCTTATCCTAAAAAAGCAGCCGTTTCACGATTTGTAAGTTGCCAATAGAAGAAGAGGTTGTTTAAGGATCTTCCATCTCCACTCGGTGAAGGGAGTATTTGTTCAAACATCTTTTAGCTACTTCAAAGCTGTTTCAAAATTGAAAACTGAAGTACAGGTATACCCTGATTAGTTTGGTTAATTCATTCTAAACTTTTCTGCACTATTCAAAACCGCCCTTTTGAAGGAATCATTATAATTTAATGTTTGCTTTCAGCCTATACTTTGTTACATTAAATTCTATTGCCATACCTTGACCATACTGTCTCAAAATCTGCAATGATCAAAATCTCACTATTCAATGTATTCTTGTATTTTATATAGTATGTATATCCTTCTACAAGGTTATTATGTACTACAACATATCTTTCTGTATTTCTGTCTGTCTGTCTACACTATATCTCCAAAAGTTCTCAATGAATTTCAATGAATGTGAAAGAGTGAGCTATTGGCTAAAGAAGAAGTGATTTGATTTTGGTATGGATCTAAAGATATTTTTTTGATTATATTTTTTTTAAAACACATAGAAAATCAATTGGAAAATTTTCAAAGCCAAATATGCACTAACATTCAAAAAATCTACTGAAATGAAACTAATCAATAAAATTTAATAGAACTTTTGGTGTTTATTCATCGATTAATGAATAATTTTTATGAAAAGGATACTTTATTAAAAATGACACTTAGTGGAAATATATTTTTTATGTGAGAATTCGCCTTTTTTTTTAAATTTATAAAATCTCAGTGAATATTGAACACGATGGTGTTTACACTGTAAAAAGAAAAATCACAGAGGAATTTGAATCGATTTTCTTTTTTCAAAAATTTGTCCGATCAGTGATGTTTATTACACCACTGCTGATGCAAATGTCCTTGACTGAGATATTGAGTAAATGTGCTTCTTTGATGTGGGCTTTTATATACAAATTGTATACTTTTCTTCACGCTACAATAAATGTTCTAATTCTTTAATTTAAAACTGCAAAGTAAACTGAAGTAATGCTTGTTTAGCAACATTTTAGTTTCACTTATTAAAATACATTGAATGGTGTGTGTTCGTAAATTCCTTTATTAAGGTTGACGCACTGCCTACCCACTGCACGTGCCTTATGTTGAAGAAAGTAACAATTGGAGGGGGGAGAAATAACACCTACTCAAGTTTTTCTTTTCACCTTCCAACTGCCACTTTCATCAACATATATACAAACATATTTATAGATATAGATATTTATACATATGCTCTAACACAGGGGTGTGTTATGCTCTACAACAGTATGTTTTGGACTATTGTCCTCTTTTCGAGCATATATATTTCATCAGTTCTATGAATTTCTTTGTGTTGTCTTCTTATTTTTTTCTTAATTTATTTACCACTTGTACAGCAAGGTGTTGTTGGGGAGATGGAGACCCAGTTCGTGGCTTGGTGAGGCACCTCTGTGACAGACAGATCATGAGACTTGAGTCTTCTATTGCCAAGCCCACCATCCAACGCCCATGATTATTATCATCATACTAGTCCGATCAGTAATGTGTATATATAATATATATATATTGCCTTTTGTATTCACATCCAATCATTTCACTCTCTCCCTTGGTTTACATGAGCAGTTCTCCACACCCATTCCTGGTTTGACAGACTTGTTGAACGCTTGATTAGTCACTTGATAAAAACTGTCACATGACTATCTTTTAGCATGCTATGGGTGATCAATTTAAAAAAATTGGAAGGAAGAGTGATCAATAAATAAATTACTTCCCTCGATTTTATTTGATGGAGATCACTAAAAAAAATCTAAACTCTTGAAAAAAAAAAAAAAAGCATGAATGTGGCTAGACACAAACTAAGGGATCAATTTAGCATAAACATACATTGTAAATTGACTCCCCACCCCCTAAAAAACTATTTTGGGGTATGATTTTTCGAAGAACTAAAAAATGTATTTTCTAGACATAAGGAGTAAATATTTGAATTTACACCTCTCTAGCTTTATTGGTGCAATCAGTATGCACCACACATACAGAGCCAGCCAGCCTATCATTGAAAAACTGAAGATGTTTATGTCAACAATTTTGTTATGCGGTTTCCACTAAAAAAAATTATGAAACTAAATCCCAATGGCGCCTGATATCTTGGGCGATTAAAAGTAGATTTTGTGTTTGTTCAAATACTTACGCATAGTACATTTTATATAGATAATTTATTTTAGATAAATATAGATAAATTATTTATATAAAAATAACTGCTCATAAGTATTTGAACAAGCACAAAATCTACACATGTTTAAAATGGATCAATCGATTGAACTTATGAAAAATTATTTTAGGATCTGATTATATGTCTTCGCGGCATATTTTCTCCATATTTTCTTTCTCATTGCATGACGTCATGACCTTTTTGATACAACAGGTGAAACCAAATTGAAATATGAATGAAGATCTCGATACTTTTCTCCCGAGGAGATAGATCTCGTCCATTTATGTGGGCTGGATCTGCTGACCTTCTGCATTGTTTAGTCTCTCCTCCGACTTTCCTATATGACCATAATTAATCAAATTGCAGTCTAAAACATCCCCATTGATTGATGAAGTTCAATTGTTACATTGTGCTTAGGATCTTCCAAGTTTCTTAATTGTTGTAGGTTAATAATTAGGTAGGTTAACCTATGTACTTACTTTGCAACATTCTAGACGTCTGTGTAAATGCTGTCCAGTTGTATATACATACACAGATATTCCAACATCAAAATATGTGTGTGTGTGAGTGTGAGTATGTGTGTGTGTGTGTGAGAAGAGGTGGTCCAGATCATTAAGTTAGTAATATAATTGGTTTAAGTTCAAGTTAGGACAAATAGATTCTCTGGTTTATACATTGATATTCATACTATTTGCATTTTGTACCCATTTTTAGCATTATCAGACAATTTCCAATAATTAGATTTTTGAACCTGATGAAAATTTGATTGAAAACAAGTCTACAAATTTTTCTTGATATCAATTTAGTCTTTTAACATAAATCAAAGTAAGAATCTGATAGAATTCCATAAATGAGTATAATTCCTGGATAATTGATTGTAACATAAGTTCAAATTTTCTGTGTATATTATTTCATATATTTCTCCTATAAAACAGTTGCCAAAAAATTAGGATTTGCAATTTTTCAAATGTTTTATCTGTTAATAAGGGGTCTGATAAATGTTTTTTTTAATGTGCTGAAATTCTTTTTCTGAAAATAACAAATTTGTACTTGGTCAAATTTGCTAATTTATTAGACCCAACCAGCTTTGGCAGAAGCGAGATTCAGGAATGACATTTGACAGACACCTGAAGAAGGCCAGTGAGTACAACAGCTGAAATACTGGGTCTATATAAATCAACAGGACACTAGCCCAAATAGATCGGTTTATAGTAATTTCCAGCCTTTGTTTACAAAAGTCAGCCAGGAGCTTCCTAATTCTCTATAGAAAGGGCAAAAGGATGAGGTTCAACCCTTCTTCCATTCCAGACTTCAAATGGGTCCTTTCACTAGGATAAGCTTTCATTACTCCTTTTTCTTATCTTTCACTTCCTTACAGGGTAGCCAGATTGGGCTACAAGGGGGAATAATCCGAGCTTTATCACCAAAACTTTACCAACACACGAGACAGATGTTCAATAAAAGCCTCTTGAGGCTGGCCAGTGTCAAGAGGCAAGTATTAATTCTCTGCCTCCAGACTCACTCAAATTCAAAATTCAATGCTATTCCAATGCCTGTGTTGAGTGAGCCTCGGAGATAAAGGTGGGATTATCCCCCCTTGTAGCACAATCTGGCAGTCCAGCCCTTACATTAGCCACTTACTTGCAGCAATTAAGTGTTTTGTATCATTTCGATCACCCTCGCATCACTGCTACTATCATACACTGACACTTGCAATATTTAAACTTACATAAGCCAAGATAAACCTTTCATTATTCCTAACATGTTGTCTGTTATTATATTAAAACATCTGAAAATTAAAAGTTGTGATCATTAATCCAAATCTCATTAGTATTTTTCCTCCTCATACTTTTTATCTTTCTTACTAAAGTAAAATCGGACCATTTTAACCAAACACAATGAGCTGCATACAATAAATCAGAGCTCCCCAATCTTTTTTACATGGTGGACAGGTTTAATATGGACGATATTCTTGTGGACTGGCCAATGAAGGTGGTGCTTGTTAATCATTGCCAGGATAAAGGTGATGCGTCAACTCTAAGTCACTCAGAAGTGGCCAATATAAAATTTTGTTTTTAATAAGGTTTATCTAATAAATTTAATATTAAGATTTAAAGAAAGAAATATGCTCTTATTTCACAAAGAAAATGAAAGGATATTGATATAATTTGTATGTTTCCCCGCAGCCCGGTACTAGTCCGCAGCCTGGAGGTTTGAGACCGCTGCAATAAGCGTACTAGATTAATTGGCATCCAATATACCATTTAATTGCTTACTTCATGCTATCTGGTCTAATGCAAATGATAGAACCAATTGAATGTGAACTCAAAATAAAACAAAACCACTGACATTTTCTACTGGTGAATGAAAAGTTTCAGAAACTCTGGGTGTTTTTCCTTGACCTTCAAATGATTTAAAGAGAGTCTAAAATGTCAGACCTCCCTGCGGTTAACAGACTGAGGATAGCTTTACTTATGCAGTGATTGTTTGGTTGAAATGCCTGAGGCTAAGCAGTCGGCAATAATGAGTGATTTAACACAACCTGTAATGGAATGTTGGCCTTTTGTCGCAAACAGGCAGTGATGGAAGCGGGTTTTGGAAACTAGGTGTACAGTAATGTCTCGATTTTTAGGTATTGAATGTACAGAAAACAGGAAATCGAGAAGTAGGTAACGCTGTACCCCCACATTTCACCTACTGCTTACAGGAATGAGTACGTTTGTTTTTGTCGAGGAAAATTTTGAATTAGATGACTTTTCCGGATGAATCTGTGCCAAATGCCTTTTCTCATTGATACTGTCTCTGACACTCTTGCACGATCCCCAAAACATAAATTCATTTTAGGGAGATCAATAAAACCTTATATACTTATATTACTCTTGATATTGCTACATAAATATACAACATTTTTCAGAGAATCTGAATGTTGAGTAATGCTTAGCAAGCTAGTCTTGTACACCATTACAGAAGCAAGTTCAATCCTCATTGGGTGAGCAACACTTGTGGCCATGTGCCCAACTAAGTTAAGATTAGTAAATGTCTTTTCAAAACACTTCAATCAAATCACTGTAGACCTACAAATAGTCAACCAACAAAGTGAACTACGGATTCTTGTCTTTTTGAATGTCTGTCTGCGTGTATGTCTAGGCTCTCCCGATCACATTTTTTGGCTTACAACCTTGAAAATTTGCATGAATGCAGCACTACACACAATCTAAAATAGTTTGGGTTTTTTTCTCCTCAAAAAAGTGCTTTAATAGATCTTTTTGGTCCTTTTGGACCAACAATGCACAAATTTTGTGCTCATATTTTTTTAGATAAATCTAGATAGATCTATTTTTTCAAGATAATTCTAGATATTTTAGAAAATTTTAGATAAAAAAATTTCAGGATAATCTTTGATATTTTTGATTAAAGATCTATTCTTTCAAGATAAGTTTAGATAATTCAGTTAATTTCAGATATAAAATCTCATTTTTTTTATTATTATTCATTTTTGACGAATCTTTCTGTCATCTTATTTCTGCTGCCTTTTATAAAAAATCTCATTATTCTACGACTGTTACATAAGCAGCATGGATTGGAAATGAAGTATAAGCCTCTCTTTTTTTATTTTTCGATCCGTGGTACTTAACAACGGTCACAGGCTGAGTAGTTACGCTGAGAAGCAACTGAACTTAACATGAAAGAAATATTAGTAAAAAATAATTCATTCATTATAATTCACAGCCAGGTCAGCCAGATTGAATAGGGAAGGGAGGGTCTTTGGCTTATATCATTGAGTATATTGTAGAGATTGGTAACCCCCTGGGATCGCTACAGGGTGCTCTCTACCTAATCCCCAGCTGCTTACAGCACCTGGTATTCTCAAATGGTTACCCATCTAGCTACAGACTAGGCTCAATGTTGCTTAATTTTGGGGATCGTACAAGAACCAGTATATAATTAACTGACAATGCTTCATATAAGAAATACAAAACAAAAATTGTCTAGTTGAGAAAAGTATGAATATCTCCTCATTAAGAAGTAATGACTTTGGTTTTAAAAACTTGACGGGTGGTTAATCTTTTATTATGCATTATACATACATTATACATGCTCTTGTAAATTCTCTAACTAGAAAAACCTGACGATTCTCTCTTTACAGACAATGTTTAATCAGGGAGATATTCAATTTTAATTTACTTTGATTACTATCGGCACATTTAAATAAACGAGACATTTTCATTTGACTTAAGTTTGTAATGTTCATCCTGACAGATTGACTAAGTAGAAGGAAAATTTCAATTTCACGTCTTGATTGAAAACTCTAGTCAGACACTTTTTAAATAGGATCTTTCAATCATAGTATTTATGTTACACCAAGATTGTGAAACTAATGATTTCCTGAAATACCAAGGAATTTTGCAAAATACCTGAACATTTCAGTGATTTCCTGAAATCCCCATTTTCACAATCAGTGCAGTAATGGTAATTTCACCAAATCCATAGGGATTTCATGAAATAACTAGTTTCACAATCTTACTGTAATATATAAGAGGTGTGGCTATTAAATAACAAAATTGGGCTTATATAAATCAAACCACAAATGCTTTGCATAAACCACTGGACAAGCATAAAAAAGTTTCATTCTGTTCACATTTTCAGTTGACTGTTACGCATAGCTTGAAGTAGACATATTTTTCTGATGTGTCAGTTTAGGAATCAAGCAACCCACCAATTTGAAATTTTTGGTGCTCGTAAAACTTTTCTCAAAAAGTATTTTGAAATATTAAGCCAAATGCTCTTGTAAATTCACTAACTAGAAAAAAAAAACCATTGGACAAGCATATACAACTCCTGAAAGTTTCATTCAGCTCATATTTCCAGTTGATTATTACACATAGCTTGAAGTAGACGTATTTTTCTACACTGTTAAGTTACTGAATCTTTTCATATGCTAACTAAATGTGCACATCCTTTGAGTGGAATAAGAGATTTTGTGAAGGTAGAGGGGAAGTTGAAAAGGGGAAGTTGAAGATGAAGAACACAACCTAATTTTGAATTGCAAAATTTTGAAAGAAAAAAAAAAAGAATAAACATAAGATTAAGGTCTCAGCCCTTTCACCTACCTTACCAAGATGTTTGGTGGGTGGCCTAGCAGTGTTACTTTTTTGTCACTCAATAATGGTCCCTTAAAGTCAAGGTCATTTGGGGAAAGTGAAAATACCCATAATATTGATGTACAACGTCTAGCATAGATTACCTTCCTTTGGTCTCTAGGAGGCAGGGTAAATTTCCAAGACTTATTTTGGCAAAAAAAGAAAATGTTTTTGTAGCCAGTGGTGGAAATACAGCTAATATCTGATATTGTGTTGGGAAATCTCAATCTAACAATGATGCTTGAAGATTTGTCTCCCCTTATTTCACTGACATCAAATAATCTTTGTTTTCAATCAATTCTTGTGATAAAAAAGAAAATATCTATGATTTCTATTCCAGTGGTGCTTTTGTTGCTTTTGTCATCAATGAACGATCATTTATTCTTTTTTTTTTTTAATCAATTCTTATGATAGCTATAAAATTGGGTCATCAGCATTCACGAGCATAGGATTATAGATTAAAATTGTTTTTTTTTTAGATATAATTTATAATTTCCCTTCCAGCAGTCCTCTTTATCTGCAGTTTATCTCTCAGTGGACCCCCTATCCATGATTTCCCCTTCAGTGGTCCATGAACCACCATTTAAAACAATGGACTCTTCCACTGGACAAAATTTTTTTTAGTTTCTTTTCTAAAAAAGTCATCAAATGAAATTCAATTTTTTTTTTAAAAAAGAGGAAAAACGAAAGTAGTCTTCAACAAAAATATTTTTCAATCTAAACTAATGGTGATTGTTTCTTTGCTTTAAGCTATTTTGGCTTATGAAAAGCTTTAATAGGAATACACCATTCTGGATAGCAGGGAAAATGTGTATCTGAATTTTTTCACAAGGATTGAAATAGTATTAATTAATCTTTCTATGATCTTGAAAACTTTATTAATTCTGCAAAAAAGAAGAAATCCAAAGCGAACTGTATCCACAATGCGAAACAAGGTAAAAAAAATCAACTTCTAAATTATATTCCAGTGGAAGGCCTGAAAATTTAGATTTTAAAAATATCATCCATTTTGTTCTCATTATATTTTCCTCTTTTTTTCCCCAATACCTTTTCCTTCTCAAATTTCTTTAATCTCACTTGGACTTATTAACTAAGCTTTGTTTTGTCTGTTATGCAGGCGTCAGGTTGCTTACAGCAGTGGTCCCCAACCATTGGGCTGCCGACCGGTACCAGGCCACAAACCATGTGCTACTGGGCTGAGAGGAAAATAAAATAAAATGTGAAATAAAATTGTGTCGCAAAGTTGACATGTCCTCATTGCATTTTTGCTGAATTTTATGAAGAGTTCATGACTGATTTTTGTAAATACTAAACATGTCTGGAAATTTTTGTTTTAAACATTAATAATGGCATAGGAAGTTGAAATGTATTTGATTTTTCTTAAATATATGCTAAGGTGAATCATTGACACTCATTTATTATATTGATTTGAATGTTTCAAACTTTGGCAGTTTTTGACTTTATTTTACTCTAAATTTTAAATTTATATTCTAAAATAAAAGCAAATTCATTTTCTTGGGTCTTAATGTTAGATTATCCTTTTTAGGGAGCAAAATCGATTACATTAACCACTTATGAGTGACTTTTAGTTGATTTATCACCTAAATAAAAATCCATCTAAGTATTGAAAAGATTCACTGCTGCTTAACTTTGGTGATCTAATAAGCATGACTTGACAATAAGCCATCCCTCTTTGAAGATGGAAGTTATACCCTACAGCAAAAGATATTTCACAGAACTCCAACCAAACACCATAACACAATAGTGATACTTTTTTGCAAGAACTCAAAACACCGCTCTTGTAACAGATATGAAGACTTATATAAACACATCAACAGTGCATAGAAAAAAGAATGTGCACTACAGTGGAAAGAAGTGGTTCAACAATAAGTTAGAAACCCAAACGGACAGACATAACTAAACATGTAGTTCTTACCAACTGGAAAATGTTCTTTGTTTTCCATGGACTGGAGGAATGTCCAATTAGTTTTTACCAGACTAAGTCATTGTAATTCCAGGCAAATAGCACAGAATGACAATGATAGCACTTAAACACAATAGAAGTGAGTGACAGGCAGCACAGGTGGTTTCGAATTAGTCACTACCAAGTTAATGTCTGCGATTTCTACAGAATTACGTGAATAGGCCAAAATCCAATCTATACTATAAATGCAGAGAGAGATCAGTGTTAGAGTGCAGGGCTGAGAGCTGAGCAGTCGGAGGTTCTGCCCTAATCTTACCAAAAAGGATATCTGATTTTAAACCAGAATAAAAAATATCCATTTTTCTTCAGTACATGGTTGGTGATACTCGTTACCTCAAATATTCAAAGTCACAATGTCTTTAAGGTTCAAGAGAAGTAAAATGATAGTTTGCTGGCATCTTTATCCCTATGAGCTAGTTCTCTTTAATTTATACACCCAAGTTATTAGGATTTTTTTTAAAATGTGAATGAAAATTCTTCCTCGAAACATATTCAGTTCTATACTTTGGAAATGGAGTCAGTGAACTGACTCAAACTTCAGCCAAAGCAGTTTCCATTCATTTTCCACTGATGTCCTAGGGAAAAGGATGAATCCTTTTCTTCTCCTCCCAGATGTGGATAAATAGAAGAGCAGATTTGGCTTTTTGTGTTTGTTTGGCAACCAGTCTAGGGGATAGACAACTCTGAATCTAAACTGCTTGCCAATCTTGAGCCCAGGTAAAGTGAGGAGGAGTGAGCATGGGACTAGCAACTCCTCACTGTTAAAATCCTACTTACTACTGAGATGACAGCAGCATCACCCCAAAAAGCATGGTTTGATGTCAGCCCTATGCTCCACAAATTCCATAATGGATATAGATGATAATGATAATAATAATAGTAATATGGATTAAATGTAGAATCTAGACCCCAAAATCGATACAACTCAACGTTGCAAATTTCCAGACACTGTCGTACATGATATCATGTCTCACATGTTACATCAATTTGTTAATGCTATTGTTCCTATGGAGTCTGTTTTCCTTTAACCGATATCCAGTATTTTTAAGAAAATCTCAACCAGAATATTTCTTTCATGAATTCTTCTATTTTTCTTTATTCATGTGCCATTTTAACATCGAGTGTGAAAATTTGAAAATTATTCGCTTTGTTTTGTTGACAGAAATACAGAAGTACACACAAATTGAAAGTAATGGAATCATCAGAAAGTTTTACTAAATCAATGCTCTGATGCAAGAGATTCTTGCTTTCATTATATTTCATTAAATTTTGATCAAATCAAAAATGTTTATTTATCAATATTGTGTAAAAAAATCTGTACAAACAATAGTATCAACACTTTGATGTAACACAACACATGACATTGACAATTTGTGATTTTGAGTTGCATTAATTTGGGAGCCAAAATTCTACGTAAATAATAATAATAATAACTGCATTAATGATTTGAGGACTGGATGGTAGAATAGAAATCTATGACCAATTCCTTCTGTTTCACTCACATTTAGCCTTATTTAAAACATTTGATAGGATCTATAATACTCAATAATTTGGTCTCCAATTCATGTTCCTGTAGTCTTGAAAAACAAAGTCATGCGAAAATACTCCCAAGCAATAAATTATCTATAATATGCTATTGGGTTGGCCCAAAAGTTTGATGTGTTAGTCATCAGGTGGCATTAGGCAGATTTAGTTTGAACTAACTTCATACAAAAAGATTGTTTTTGATTGTGTTGTGACAGATTAGAAGTCAGTACTCAAGTGCAGTATGATACTGTAATCAATTTAAAATCAAAAGTCTTTTTAATCTTTTCAGTTTTGTGAAAACTGCAATAATCAAATTATATAAATAAAATTGTTAGTCAAAAAACCGATCCACTCTGATGGAATTTTTGTTGAGATTAATGTGTGAGATTAATGTTTTATTTCTATTCATGTAGGATGGATACTGAAAAGATTTCTAAAATAAAAATGTTGGCTTATGCCCAACCTCAAGCAAAAATAAGTTTTACATTGATGTAAATGGTTCTTGCCTTCTTTAACTAATTGTTCATTTGTATAAATTCATAGCATTATTGTTCAGTCATTAAAGAATTTTTCTTGGCTTTTGCCACCTTTCAAGTAAATTGTACATTCAGTCACAAAAGAATGATTCCTGTTTCAATTTGTTGCATTCTTTGGGGAATTCATTGATATTTTCAACTTATTAGAATTGCTGATTGAACATGGAGTGTTACATGGAGAGAAACAAGTGATAATCTGAAGATGACAGACATGGAGAATAATCTACAAGTAGAACTTTTTATTCCAGCCCCATGATTATTTGCTGCATCACATTTGTATCATAAGGATAGGTGTTGTCAGGCAGCAAAATCAACTGTTGATTTCCTTGCCTGGAAAAAGGTCTTTTCTCTTCAAATGCATTATCTAAAAGAGTTGACAGATCCATTTCTAAATTTTCTGCAAATTCACATTCTGGTTGTGATGCATATTCCTTCTGAAGTTCTCTTTCATATTTCAAGTTATGACGTCTTCCAGAGTCTTCTTTATCCTTGAACGTAAAATTTTTTTTTAAAACATTGCTAATCATTCCCGACAAACGCTTGTGCCCACCATATCTTTACCTTCATTGATCCAATGCTTTAACTACACTTTTTTCCAGATAAAACTCAAAGTATTATTGATTGCATAGAAACCATTATTTTTTCATGAATGTCAGCAGGTTAGTTACAATTAAAAATTATACTTGAGAAAATTGATCATACTTTTACCTAGCATTGTAAAGAAGGGTTTTCCAATTTTTTTAAATTCAATAAAATATCTGTAATACAATACTGAGTTGGCCAAAAGAATAATTCTGTTTTATCATTAGATGACATTAGGAGTACTTAGTTTTTAACAAACTTCATTCAAAAAGACGACTTGATTGAATTGTGATTTGCAGCAGAAGTCAGATCAGTGTGCATTTTCATACAAATCAATCATAAAAATGTTTCGTGTAGATAATGGAGAAGGTACTGTAGCATTTCAAATGTGTCAAAAGTTACTAGGGAATAATGATGTGGGGGAAAGCCAACTTACTCAAAATATCCAAATTGAGCATTGAAAATCCTTTGCACCAACAAAAATGCTAATCAAGAACCCAACAGTGTAAGATGGTTGTGAGAGTTTGCAGAGAAATACAATGTCAAGTGTTTTTGCATTGACTGATCCTTCAGTTGGGAAAGAAAGGCAGAAATTTATGGCTGCTGAGATTAAGAATTACTTCTTGATTAGTGAACAATTTAGAGAAATATGTTACATTTTAATGCCGCAAAAATTATCCATAAATATGGATTGATAATATAATCTGAACTGAGAAAATATCTTTAGCACCATTAAAAAATAACCTTTAAATCATAAAGGACATTTTTTCTTATTTGCTACCTCTTGGTATTTAACAAATGAAGGTTGAATTTTATAAATCATTTGAAAATGTTTCAAGTACCTATATAAGGACTTTTTTCTCTACTGTGCCCTCTTAGTATTTATGCAGGCTTAGTATTTGGCACCATCTGGAGATATCCTTTAAAATACCCATTAAGGAATTTTTTTCAAATGTGACCTTCTGGTATTTAATATTATGTTGGCTGAATTTTTTAGCACCATTTAAAGAAAACCTTCAAAATACTTATTAAGGGCTTTTTTCTCAACTGCAGCCACTTAGCATTTATACATGTTGAATATAGCACCATTTAGAGATACCTAATAAGGGTATTTTTCTCAACTGGGGCTTCTTCGTATTTATATATAGATTGAATTTTTAGCACCATTTAAAGAAGAAAATTTCAAATACTTATCGAGAGCTTTTTTTTCTTGTGGCTTCTTAGTATTTAATATTTGTACATTCTGCTAATAAGGAGACCTGTTATTTAAATTTTCAAGTTACTTTCCTGGTCAAAAGACAACAATCAGCTTGTTGCTGACTTAAATCATGGATCATCTCCCAATAAATATAGTCCTATCACAAAGAAATATATTTTTAGAATTTAATCTTTTTTTATATTATTTTACTGAATTCCAGGTTTTATTACAATTATCTTTTCATAAATTGTTCAATACATTGTATTATAGGAGGAAAATGTATTGTTCAGATTTCACAAGCCAAAAAATAAATAAAATAGAGACTAAAAGGATACAAAGAGACTTATGAAGAGTGCTTTGCCATAGAATAAGGATTAATGATCCAGTCTTGCAGTCCCTCACTACTGCATAGTGAGTTCAATCTCCAGTGGTTCCCCCTTGTGCCATGCTGATCTTTGTTTAGCGTAAAGGCACCTCTTGATAGTGTAATGAATAGCTAGCCAAGGAGACCATTACCCTACACTATGCCATACTAAGCTTTGTATAAGAGTGTAATGCTGTGGTGTAATTGATAGCTAGTTTAGGTGACCATTACTACTGTAGTGAATTTTATCGTCTTTTTTTCCAGAAGAAGTGTGAAGATCTTATTCTTGTCCTGGGAAGCTGAATATGGTGAAAGTTTCAGTAGAATATTGATTCCATTCTTATTATCTGACACACTATATTTTGCAACAACTTGCTCTTTTTTGAGAGACATAAATGTGAGACACTGATAAAGTTAATTTTAAGAAAGACCATCAACAGTAAGCATTACAATTCAATATTAGACAGGTACTTTTCCAGACCAGCCAGAAAATGTGTTGCCAGATCTAGTCAAAAGAAAAGATAATTCAAGTTTTATCTCAGAGACTTGCTCAATATGCTATCCCTATGCCTAAGTTAGGTAAGTCTCAGGGATGAAGATCAGTTTATATACCCTTCTGACTAAATCTGACAACCCTAACCAGAAATTTACAACTTTTTATAGAGAAACTCAGATACTTCCAACATTACAACATTCAGCTGATGTATATTCAAGATCATACATATTTATGACTAACAATTCCAAACACTGTCATCAAGTTGCTTCATTTGATTCAAACTTCTTTCTTTGGCATATGTAGAGAGATGTTCATATCTATGGTGGGTTCAGTTCGAAATTCTGAGAATATTACTGAATATTGACAGGTAGATGAAGAAATCTTAGGGGTAAAACCGCTGGAATGTTATGACTATAACAACCAAGGTGAGTTTTTTTTTCAAAGAAAACATTCTTCTATGTGATTATAAATGGTGTAAATCTCCTCTGACCATGCAGAGATACACACCTAGACACATGCAAGCATACACGTGTACACAGACACACATCCATGCACAGAAACACACATGCATGCACACACGCATACACATAGAAACCATGTCATGAGCACATTGCTTACAAATAGTTCATGGCGACAGACTAAATTTCACGATGACTGCTAGAAGTCCAAGTACAGACTTACTGGCAAAATTTTCTAATAAGTACACTGTAAACCCATTATAACATGGAAGTTGGGGTCCATAATATCATATCAGCTTATAAGTGAGCCGATGTTGTCAAAAATTTACCATTTTTACAAAACTTGATCCAAGTTTCCTAATTCAACTTCTTCAAGACCGACCCTTATAATTCGTGCAAAAATGAAGGGAAAACTGTATGGGTAGGGTGAGGTTAGTCCAGCTAGACAAGGAGGAGGAAATAAAAATTATTTTTCATTCAAATTGAGACACCTAACCAGAAGGTTACATTTTGACTAAACTTAGATACATATGTAGCGAGTGTCAAGAACGTGAGATTCATAATAAGTTAGTTATCATTTCAGCAACAGATGAAAGGGAAATGGGCAATGGGTTTTGTTTATTGACTACCGAAATGTTTTTGTCTTATTCCTTGTCCTTTTGCAGATGGTATAACCTAATTCAGTAGCAATATTTAGCTATTATTTTGAGAGCCAAACTTAATGTTTTGAAAATCAGGGTCCATACTCAAACCTCATTATAAGCAATTCCACACTACATCAAGCCGTATTATGATGGGTCTACAGTGTATATTGATTTATTTTTCAAATTATGAAATACCAAGTAGAAAACAGTTTTTAATATTCAGGAAGGGCCTGACACTCTAAATTCAATGAAGTCATTTCTGGAGGGCAGATAATACACTTTGTGTGAATTTTGACATTGAGTCCCAATATTTCACTCTCTTTATCTCTCAATGTAACCTTGTACGTAAGCATGGGTGTTTTGTTTTATAAGTCATTTTTTTTTTCTTAATTTTAAAAAGACAAAGTAAATGAGGCAATCTTGAGTAATAAGAATAATTTTATTACCAAAAAAAAAAAAAAAAAAAAAAAAGAAAAAATGCATCCCTTCTACCCAAAGAGATAGAAGAGTATAGCTCTTCCTTGTTTACAATTCAAGCCAAGTCAAGCCTGGAACAAAAGACTTGACTGCATGGGCAACAGAGTCGAAAACAGAGAGAGGATGTGAAGCAAAGAAGGTGAACACATTTTTGGCCATGCATACCCTCATCTAAGTCATAGATGGACACATTCTGTGGGAGGGAGGGGTTAAGAGGGAGGTAAAGGGACGGAGACAGTCAGCTGTCTACCCATTTGATTCAATCAGGCAGGCTACAGAGAGACACAATAAATAGAAATCTGATGTTAGTGAATGTGTAAGTTGTTTGGTTCAGTTTGAAAGCTGTTTATGTTCCCCTTCTAGCCAAATCTAGCACTCTGGTTTATAGTGTGATGCAAGTAGGTTTCATTGAGCATTTTCTTCGTGTGAATACTGTGATTTGTACTTGCTGTTTGAGGATGTATCCGAGTCTATAGTCTGTAGTTTGTTTCTATACATGTTCCAACATGTATATAAAACATTATATATGAATGAAGATTTATACAAAAACAAAAATTAGCACAGAGAGAAATTTCTCTCTTACTTTCTATGTGTATGAGTACATGGGAGATGTAGGTATGTGAGTCTACTAATGTGATTTTGCATGGATGGTTGGAATGATAAAGAGATATATGTATATATATATGCAGTGCAGGATTAAGGTATGAGCTTTAAGGGCTGTAGTCCTGGGGCTGCTACAAGCTGAAAAACCTCCAGAGATTAAGAGATAAGTTATTTCATAGGTATTCTAAATGATCAATTCAAAAAAGGGTTCAATTGATGTATATTGTCTTTGTAGGCAATATACCACAACAAAAGAAAACGCTGTACTGTATACATATATATAATGGTTTGTGATGCCCAAAAAACACTTAAACAGATTTGCTCTCATGGCAATTGAAAATGAGGTTTGCAAGAATTTACAATGTTTGAATCTTAATTGTTGTTAGTTGTATGAAAAAAATAATCAAAATTTTACTTGAACCTCTCTTTTTCTCTTGGAAATATTACAGAGGGCCTCACAGAATCTATAGCCCTGAGACCATCAAAATCATAATCCAGCACTGTATTTACATATACATGTAATAAAATAATTGTCTGAGTGGAAGAGTAAGTTTTGAATACATATGTAATTCTGTATTTGTCTTTGTTAGCAAGAAGGGGATAGAATTATCTGATATGTGAGTGGTTTTTAAAGTTTATGAATGGCAACCGATTTTCTCTATGACCCTTGTGCCTTTAATGTACATATATGTGTGTGTTTAATGTTTCATGTGTGCGTGTATGTGTTTGTGTGTGTATTTCTGTTTTTGCGCATGTATATAGATATACATCAGCTGCACATTTCTATGTATACATGCATGCATGAATGTGTAGTCAAAATTATTTGTGAATGTTTTCTTCTTTTTTCTTGTTCAGAATTAAGTATATTGTTCTCCCTGGAGAGAAAAAGAAAAGAAAAGAAAAAAAAAAAAGAAAAAAAAGAAAAGAAAAAAAAAAAGAAAAAACAGTCTAATCGTTTGTAAATCACCGTAGCTTATCAATAAATTAGGGGAGTCCCCATCAAGCAACATACATACACAACCTCTCTCTTCTGATAGTCCCAATCATCTAAATTCCAATTCCTAAAAAAAAAAAAAACCAAAATGTCTTCGCCGTTACTTGACTCCAGACAACGAAGGGGGGTGGGGGTGACCCAACCTTCTTTTACCCGACCTTTTCAATCTACAATATCTTATCAGCAAGAAACAATCATGCCATAAGTAACTGCATTTCTCTTATTTATCTCAACTTCACTTCTTTTCTGCAGAGCAGACTAACAACTTTTCACAGCAGCAAGGATACAACATTTCTCAAAAGTTCTTGACAGGGTTAGATTGTGAGCGATTTCTGTGTCAGTCACCGTTTTGATATTGTTTTGAGCTATGTGGCACCCTTAGCCACGATCATCAGTACATTCTGTGTACTTTTAAAATCTGAAAAAACCAAGCAGTATAAGCAAAAGTGTTGTGCCACTTCGGACAAAGATACCATTCTTCCACTGACCATTCTAGCAGAATGACTGGTGATAGAAGAAGACTAAGGGCTATCACTTAAAAGGCTTGGACAATTTTTTCTGTGTATTCCTGGCTCAATATGCATGGGACATTTTATGTTCTCGTAAAATCTGCTATTCCTGCACTCGTAGATAGATATGCATTTAATCATAGCAAACAACATCTTTATAGCACAGATTTTGCACTGGAGATGTTGAAAAAAAATTTTCTTTTCTAAATGAAAGATGATATGACTACTGTATGTACCGGTATATAAGTTGACCCTAAAACTATGGTCTTAATTGAAATTTAGTCCGATATTCACCACATGAGTTAACTCTCCAACATAAGACAGCATTGTGTCGATCAGAGTGTCAAGTTCATAGGGTCTTAACAGACTAATATGATCCGTCAGGGGAAAATACTTGATGATTAAAAAGTCAACTTATATGCCAACATATACAGAATCTCTGATCACCAATTGCTTCAAGAACCTTACTTCCATTGAGTCTTATTTGAATATAGGAAATGAAGATGGGTTAGTGTTGCATTAGATGACCCTTAATTTGTCCTTTCTTCCTGTGCCTTTCTCTTCCCATACTTAACTTAGCACAGGATATGAAGTCAAGTATACCAGCCATGCATCAATTCCAGAGAGATGATGAAATTTGTAACCAGGTGTGGGTGATCAGTCTTTGGGGGAGGAAACTGGCTTGTCCATGAAGAAGGCCAAGAAGATGTACCACCCACATTTGAACAAGTTGACCCACGTTTTGTGTCCTATGTTATATACTGACGTCATTAGTTTTGCTGCTTGCTATACAAAAACACTTCTTCAATACGTCTGGATCGCACTTCATATAATTTTATAAACATTCTGTTTAACTTTTGTTTTTAGCAAAAAGGAATGGAATATTTTTTTTCAAATTACAATATCAAAGAATGCCTTAATAATGTCCGTACACAAAAATGAAAAGACGTTTGGAAATTAGTTAAAAGGCTTGAAAACAATATAAGTTTACAATTTTTTTTCTAGTAAAAAATTGTGTTGCAACATTCTCAATTAATTTCACAGTTCTTTCATGATGTCTTCATATGATTGTTCTCATAAAGGATGACAATATCTTTGATTCTCAATGAAATTAATATCCTTATTTTTACTGTTGATTTGTTTTTGAAAAATAACAATAATAATAATAAATCCATGGAGAATATTAAAACATACTCAGTGCCTGATAATGTTATCATCATTATTAAACATTCGAGTAATCCGATTGGTGTACAAAAAATCTCGAAGAAAATCATAAACCATATGCATTTTATGTATAGATAAAATGTATATGTACATACTTTATTTAGTTATTTACTACCTTATATTTTGAATGTCTGTTGGCAAAAAGACAAAATAAATATAAATATATATATATGTATAATTATCTGTTAATCGAAAAAGATGAACCTGTGTGTCAACGTTGTGATATGTTTAGGCAATACATGAAAATAAATTAAAGTCTCGGGTGCATTTTGTGAAATGTGGAAACTATCTTGCCACCAAACGTGGGGGTAAATGCAGTGAGAATGAATAAAACCAAGCAGTTTTGTATCTACGAAGACTGGACCATAAGATGTCCAAAGTTCATAAGATCCTGCATCACTCTTTTCTGCTTGTAGATTTCATAGTGGAACGACACACCAAAATCATCATTAGTGATGTGTGGTAAGTGCAGGGGTGAGGAGAGGGTGTCCTGGGCAGATTGGTGCGAATTGAACATTTGACTTATGTCGTTCTCCTGCCGAGCCGTCTCCAAAATCTTCATTTGACTCAAGATGCATTCTTCACGCTCAATGATCTTCCTGAAGTTCTCCATCAAGTTCCGACGCTTCCTTTCCATCTCCTGCTCAGACATGGACAGGATCTCACGCTCCCTCTCATCTATGACCTCACGAAGTTTCTGGAAAGTCAGCTTGATCTCGTCTGTCACTTGCGTTTCCATCTTGGCCAGCTTTTCCATTGCCTGCTCAATATGGGTACGCCTCATCAGGTGCTCTTCCTTGCGACGCTCCATCTCGTTGATTGTGTCGTTGATGATGGGCGTGTACTTGTTGAGAGCCTCTTCCATGTTCATTACCTGGTGTCCATTTAGCTCTTTGTGGTCAAGAACTGTACAGTCACTGCAGACAGGGATGGCACAAGGCTCACAGAAGAAGTTCAGGGGCTGAAGCTGATGCTTGGCACAATAAGCAATATCAGTGATGCCTGTTTCGTGCACGAAGCTCAGCAGTTCCAAGATGGTGTGGTCATTGGGCAGACGTCGCAGATCCTCTTCTGAGGCGATGATGCTGTCCCGGCAGGTAGGGCATTGGATCTTCACGGCCCTTGGCATACCTCGAAAGGCTGAGCTGAGGGACTGACGATACTCGCCCTCTACCCGGAACATCTCCAGGAAGCATTGCAGGCAGAACGAGTGGTGGCAAGGTAGTGTCTTAGGCAGCTTCTCACTTTCATTGAACACATCTCTGCAGATGAGGCATCGCAGAAAGACATCCTCAAAATGCTCTTCATCAAAGATTAGGTTTCGCCTACGAAGCTTTTCTGCACTCTCAACCTTTTTGGGAACCATTTCTGGAATCTTCTCTGGAAGAGAGTTAAGAGAAGAAAGGAAATGTCAATTTCCTGCAAGAGAAACCAAGAGGGAAAGAGCAATTGCATGGGCCACTGCCTCCAAAGCCCAAATTAAGGATAAAGCATAGAGATTTTTGATTGCTGGATGGACAATCTAAGCCAATGAAGTTAAGGTCTTATAAGTGTGAATCTAAGAGCAGAGTAAGTTAAAGAAAATAAAACCCATTTGGATACAATGCCCAAGGTATAAAGTTGAAAGCTTAAGAGATAAGATGATTTAAACCCAAATATATCCAAGGGATAATTAAAACCTGTATTGAAGGTTCCACTAGAGGTATGGATTCAGGCTGGGTTTCAGGGGGTCTAGACCCCTCTTTCCCCTGCGCTGGCAAAGCAGAATTTTTTTTTCAAATTCAAATATATACATAAAGAAATTTTATAAATTTTAAAAAAATCCTTAGTAATCATAAATTAACTTTAAAAACTGAATTTTATTATTTTGTTTTTCATCTAATACACGTAAAGTATCTTGTCTTATTTTTAATAAATTTTCTATCTATTGGTTCTCAGGTTAATTTCTTTAAATAATTCATTAACTTTACTCTTCTGTTGATTCTACTGATAAAAAGCTATGACACAAAAGTAAGTGGAAAATGCTGTATCACATTCACTGTCTTGTTTTTGATGTTTGATATTATTTTTATTTTTCACAAATTCGTTTGTACGTATAATTTTTTCTGTTTGCCTCCAACCTGTTTAATCAGAACCCTCCCACCAATCCATTCAAAATCCTAGAACCAGCCTTGCATGAACAGACTGTTAGGAACTGAGGTAGAAACAAGCTTGAAAGTTGAGAAATAAAGACATTACGTGGGTTGTTAAAGGCCTGAGTTTTTTGGAAGCTACGGCCAGATAAATTCATGATAGTTGAAAAAAGAGCTGAAGTAGAAAAAGACAGGCAAAGATGAGAATTTAACAGCCAAACACTAATGAATTAGTTAAGCTTTCAGACCAAAGAAAGCAGAAGCCTAGAAAATATTAAGCTTCAGGGTCTTCTTAGGAAAGACCTCAGCGGGGGCAGTTGAAGGGATAGTGAAGCCAGGTGTTCATTAAAATTTATGAGGAATTAGAGCAGGGGAAAAAAGGACTGAGGAGGCAAAGTTATAGAGAGAAGCTCAGGTAAATATCTCAAGTTTATGTGGGAAATCAAAGATAATGAGGAATAATATGATGAGTTGATAGCAATATGAAAGGGGGTAAAAACATAAAAACGTGCAATGCGTTCGTAGTTTAAGGCTTGAACTCTGTTAAACCAACTTGGATAAGTGAAGTAAAAAATGAAAGTTAATTTAGAAAATGTAATGAAGAAATATGATAAGATATGAAGTAACATACATGCCGGCCTATGAAACAAACGGTTTACATTTGGAGGGCTACTGTTCATAAAATTCATCCAAGCCTCATAACTATTCATAACAAGCCTCAGTAGACAGACCCTAGTTATAATACCAATGTATAAGACACAGTATAATATTGGCATAGTTTGTTTTTTTTTCAATTATGTGATAGCCTTATATACCAGCATACATAGTAAATAACTGTTGAGTTCAAATTATTCTTCAACTGTTTCTTTAGTATACATTTTTTTGAAAACTGAAATACCCAGGTTTTCCATTCATGGTTTCGATAATTCACAGTTTAGTCTTGAATAATTTAATGGGGATATTTTGGAGAATTTTTTTTTATAAAATATTCTTTTCAGAATAAACAAAATGTAAAAAGTTTAGAAAATCATAAAAACATACACATTTATAATATAGCGAAGACCATAGACTTTTGACAAAAGGTGACATGTATCAAGAAAAATGTCAAGAACTTATAATCAATCAATTTTAACATAATAATTATTAATAGGGAAAACAATTGTACAAAATTAAAAACTAGAAATCATTTATGTAGACAATATGAATCCAGAGATAATTGAGATTGAAAACTTGATTGGTCAGGAACCAGTTAGTCGAATGGGATTTTAGACATCAGAAAAATTTTTCCAGTTCACTGTACCATAGTTTTATGAAATTTATTGTTTTCATTAATTAACTGTATGTTTTTTACTGTATACTTTGATATATTCATTTATTCATTTGTACATTTGGGAATGGTCAATGATGTTTGGCGATGTATACCCACTTTTTGAAAGTTCGATATACGTCATCTTTTTGCTCTTACAACAAAAGGCCCAAATTGAAAGTCTCCAAAATTTGTTTGACAGCAAGTCACAATAGAGACAGAACGCATCTTCTTCCTCTCTCCGCTGTACCTCCCGCCAATCCAATATCCAACAACTCACTCCAACATATTATCATCACTAATTTTGGTATCTTGGAATGTTAAAAAATCTTTTTGTTGTATGAATTAATGGTAATTGCTTCTCAGCTTTGCAACATGTTGGCTTAGGGAAGATTTTTTATAGGAATGCTCTACCTTCGGGTTGCAGGGGAAAGCTGTATGGCAACAAGTATATTTATATATCTATCTATCTATCTAGATATGTGGATGACACAATGATTAATGCTCCTCTATTCAGGGTTGAGCACTCTTTAAGTGAGGTAACTCATCCACTGTAAGCTTATGCAATGCTCTTCCATAGGATTAGAGCACTCTGGTGGATGGGGGATTTATGTGTAAATAGTTCCGTAGCCCAGAGGTAGGATATCAGTCTCCGGATCTGAAGTGAACGTTTCAATACTGCCTCACAGTACTGGATGGATTAATGGAAAGTCTATAGCCACACTGAAGAGATGTAATACATCAAAACAGCTGTCTGTGGATGACACAATAATTATATATATGTATACATATATATATATATATATATATATATATATGAGTCATCCCTTGCTAATTACAAGGGTTAAGACATCAGGGGACCATGAATACAAAAATCCACAAATAATTTTTGGTTTTGGTCCCCAGAACTCATAAATCTTGGACCATAAACCTTTTGATAAACAAATGCTTTACCACTCCCCAATAGTAAATGCACAAACAAATAGATGAATATAGAAATGCATACAGAGAAAAATTTCAATTTTAAAACTCAACTCCATTTTTCTGGTGATGGACCAGTCAATAATTGCGGAATCAATATTTTTTTTTAGTCAAAAATATAAAAATAGCCTTAATCTGCTCAGAAATACTCCGTGGGTATGCAGAAGTATTTTTTTTTCTTTTTCTTTCAACTAACTTTATACTAATTTCTTGCAGTCATAACCAAAATTAAACTTTCAGAGAAGATATTTAATTATTGCAATACATTCTAAAAGATCAATAAAAAAAATGCCCAGCAGATGCTAAGAAAAATACAGTTAATTAACAAAAAAACATAAATTTCATAAAACTACTATCTATATTCATCTCAATATTTGTTTCTTTTTTAAAAAATTTATCCAGTCTTGAGAAAAGTTGCATGAAAATGAAAAAAATTGTTAATAGCAATTTATGATACTTCATCTACTAAAGAAAATTGTTTACAGCACAATGGATTGAAAAAATTAATGTATAAAATACTGTTTGACTAACCGGTTTATGAGTGTAAACATTGAACAAGTTTCAGTTTTTAATCACAATAACTTTTCAACTTTATATTGTCTACATAAATATATTAATAGCACAAATATTATTATGATACTTTCATGATTTCCTAAACTTCTTACAATTTGTTTACACTGAACAGCATATTTTCTATGATCATCTTTTTTAGAGTACACTGCAAAACATCTCCCAAACTGACCTTAAATCATTCAAGACTGAATGCAAATTATTGAAACTCTGAATGGAAAACCCATGAATAGCATGAGATAACTGTGTGTATATATATATATATATATATATATATATATATATATATATATATATGAGGCGATAAACACCATTTAAAGGATAAATGTGTTAAATTAAAATAAAAATAAAATTCCAGATTTTAATTTTTTTATATATATATATGTATATATATACACACACACAGTCTATAAGGTTTTAATAAGACAAAAATTTCAAACCAGCAATTTAATTTTTAATTTTATCAAACATTTTTTTTTAATACGGCTTATCATATCTTGGAACCACAAACTTCATACAGACATATACATACACATGCATACATAGATATGATGCTGCCTATTTTACAAGCATACAAATGGACTGATAACAGAAAAAAAAAAAAACTTGTCTAGGTTACTGTTGTCAGGCTGAAACTAAACCCAAACTAAACAAATAATCTTCTAATCAGTGTCCTGTTTTAATTTGTCTTAAGTGAATACTGAGACACAGATACAAATGGCCAAAGTTGATTATCATGATCAAAATAATGACAAAAAAAATCTGATTTAAAATTCCAGTTACAAAGAGAAAAAGGTCAAGGTTAACAAGAATTACATAAGCCTCATTCTGTTGCTTGTTTTACTCCATTTTATTTCCACTGTCTTTCCTCACTAACACTCTAAGGTGATACTCACTTCAAACACAAGAGCAAATAGCACCAAATCAGAATTGAAGAAGTAGCTTCCAATACCTGTAATCTATCCGTATAAAAGCCATATATGCGAATTAGTATGTTTAATTGTATAATTGTGTGGTTGTATGTCTGTTTTGTCCGATTCCTATTATAACTTATAAGTGAAATAGATTAACACAGCAAATTAAAACAATTATAGGGTTGTAATAAAATGAGATAAGCTGTGGTGACATAACAATGAAGAATACGTCACATAAACGCTGGACATTTGAAACTAAAATAAAAGGAAAAAATAGTGTAAGTGACAGAAAAAAAATGTTTAATGTTAAGTGGAGAAAAGTAAAAAAGTAAAATTGAGATATTTAAACAATTAAAAATAAGTGATTCAATAAAATAGTTTTAAGCTCTTAAGCACTGTTCCATACATGAATAATACCGTCATTTTTGACAGGTATCTGTTGGTAAAATAATGATAGTAAAAATGCTTAATCTAAAAATTAAAAAAACAACTCTACCAGTGCTAGGTAATAAAACGAAGATGGCGTAAAGAATTAGACAAAGAGAGAATGGCAGAATGAATACAGATCGCTTTCTGCTTTATCAGCATGGCTTCTGTGGCTGAAGTAGTAAAGGCAATGTCCATGAAGGCCAGGCTCTCTAAGTATAGGATGTGAGTTCAAGTCACATCGGAGTCTAATTCATTGTTTCTGATTTTGAGTTATTTGTTTTAGTGGTCGCAGTGTACAGTGAAGTGGCTACCTTATGGGTCACAGGTTTGATTCCTGCAGCCTCATTTTCTTTAATTGTTTATTCGATTTACGTTATCTAGGCCAAATGATACATTCACCATGCGATGACAGGAGATCATTTCAAATAGGGTTTCAATATAATATAACATAGTTCATGATTATATTATCTCTGTTGGATCATATATCTATTTCTTAATTGATCAATTAATATAATTGTCTGAGTTGAGAGAAACAAATAGAGCAGATACAGACAGTGAATAAACAAAATGAGAATTTGGAGTTAGAGCAGTTATTTGAGCCTCTGCATTACCAGCGGCTGTTTAGCTCAATAGTAAGAGCTACGCTACGTTGAAGCGGCTACCCTATCAGTCCCAGGTTTGATTCTTGCAGGAGCCCCACTTTTTTCCAATTGTTTATTCTAATTATATTTTCTAGGCCAAATGATACCTTCACTGAGTAATAACGGGAGATTATTTCAAATAGAATTTCACACTGATTCTAGGAGGGAGTACCAGTGAACAATACTTAGATCCTTACATATGAAATCTTGACAATAACTAAAAGATATATTATTTAATGAAACAATGATTTGATACATGAAAGAATACGGCATTATACTGAGCACAAGAGCCTCGTGTGCTCTTGGTAAGACTAAAAATTTGCCCTTGGGTTTCATGTCCCTTAAGTGAGACTTAAAATGTGCAATTGCATAGGTTCATCTAAAGGACAGGCCAGCCTTAGCTTTATAAATGTATTGTTCGGGCATTTTGGTAACCATTTCAGCTTTGATAGAATTATGTAATATTCCATCTCTGTTTGACAACATATATACCTATAGATGAATGATGCTGAAAAGGTAAGTATTCCTAATGGTGCATCGTGACTTGAGACAAGCCCAGGGTTGTAAGTAACCACCCAACAGAGCCTATTTGACTTACTTCCATAAAACTGTTTTTGGGGGAGTCATTTTTGTTTTGACTTTTTTCTCTAAAACTGTGACACTATTGTCAAATTTTATCCCAAGTTTTTCTTTTTTTTCCATATTAGCTTGGATGGAGGACCTGGATATTTTATTCAGCTAAAATCTTCAGGTTAATCTATTTACGCTGATCACTATTCCTCTTATAAATGTTTACAAGTGCAACGTTGATAGAGTTCAATATATACATATGTTAATATTCATGCGAGTAAAGGTTTGTTTTTTGAATTTGAGTGAAAAGTACACTCTTTGAGGAGACATATATATATATATATATATATATATATATATATATATATATATATATATACACACACAGAGATATATAAACACAAATGCACAGATATAAACACATACAGATACACATATTCACATATATTTGCAAAGATATGGATAAACACATGCAAAGATATGTACATACACATGCAAACATATATATATATATATATATATATATACACACACACACAAACAACAAGTCATATTTGTTGTCATACTTACTGATCCCACATTGTTAAATATGTTTTTTGGGTAACCTATTCAAGTAAGCCCTGTATTTCAAAGAAATCAAATGAAATGTAGTATAAAATAACTAACTACATGTATGACATAAGTTATATATCAAAATCATAGCTAGAAGGGAGATTGCATTTGATAAACACAGCTTGGGTGCCATGTTAATAAAACTGTTTTGTTTTTAATCCCCCAAAACGGTGACATAGTAAACAACTGATTTATACTTTGTACCACAATATCAAAGTATGTGTAAAATACCAAAGAAAATTACATAAATTACATTAACAGATACTGGGAAATAAGTGACTGAAGTGATACAAAAATATTTTTGAAAAAATTTTTTAATGTGGTTAGTGTTTAAAGCTGTGAAGCTTTCTAGGATATATATATATATATATATATATATATATATATATATATATATATATATATATATATAATCATAAATTGTGTTGTATTATATAGAAACTCTTATTTGAAACATGGTTAATCTATCACTTGGCCTAGACAATGTAAATAAAATAAACAATTAAAGAAAATGGGGCTGCTGCAGGAAATCTTTAATTGTCTATTCTAGTCTAGGCCAAGTGATACATTAACCTTGTAATGACGGGAGATCATTTCAAATAAGAGTTTCTATATAATATAATGCAATTTATGATTCTGTCAAATCATATATAACCATTTCTTAAATACATATATATATATATATATATATATATATATATATATATATATATATATATATATATATATATATATATATATGTAAGTAGAATGATGTTCTCTGACAATATATAAGTAATATGACTAATCAGAAAATTTATCTAATTCATGTTTTTTTCCTATAATGTGTTCCATTGACTTGCAAGGTCATCAAATCAGGGTCAAATGATATTTTTTGAATTGATGTTTTTCATTGTTGTCAATAACTGTCAAATAACAACCAGAACATGACATTGCATAATCCTCATGACAACAAATAAAAAACATCACTGATTTAAAAAATATACTTTAACGTATGTGTGTTTGTTGTGTGAAAGTGTGGTAATCCAACAAAATGGTGGTGGTAATTTGACAATTGGAAAGTAAAAAGATATCTAAGAGAAAACAAGTGTTACATCTCAGAAATTTTTATCACCACATAGACAGGTTTTTATGCATTTTGTTGATTCCACCAACTTTTTCAAAAAGCCCATGCAGTGGTTGCAAAGAAACTGTATGCTGTTCCTGCAACCATTGTATGAGCTTTTTAAAAAAGTTGGTAGAACCAAGAAAATGAATACCACCGTATATATATATATATATATATATATATATATATATATATATATATATGTATATATATAAACATCCATATTCCCATATACAATTATAAACTAATCATAAACACATAGACACAAATAAAGGAAAGGCATATAAACTTTCTAAATCTAAAGATATTTTTATTAATCACTGTGGCCACGATCACTGACCTGACCAAACAACAAAAAATACAGGCTAATGGTATTCTTCCCTTTTCACTCATATTTGTCCATCTATTTGTTTCTCTCAGTGCTCCCCAATCAGACCTTCCTTGAAAATTTCTATACGTAGACCAATAGCCACCTTCTAAAACGGCTTTTTTATTTTTTTCGAAATTCATCTTTTTATCACTTGTTTTTAGGATGTGCTAGATTAGCAATAACAATCCATTGTAAAATGGACACTCCTGTTTGGCCACAGTTGTAATACAGCATTCATGAGGTTTAGGCATTCGTGGAAAGCTTGATTGGAATGATACAGATATAGAGAGAAATATAGAAAGAGAGTATGAGAAAAAGAAAGAGAGGATGAGTGAGAGAGTATTAGAGAATATATGGTTGAATTTCAATTTTTTTTTAAAGATAAATTACATCTTTTCCGTTAGCCATGGAGCTGAGAAGATATCAGCTAAATTGCTCTTCCTTTTGCATCATTCTGCTCATCCAGGTACATGAGTATGTGAACACACTTTGCTCTGGACAGGGTAAAGCCTTCATCAATAGAAATTTAATTACTTTTTCTGATCCTTGATTCGCACACACTTCTACTAGAACATCTCACTAAAGCCGTATTATATTTTATCATTCACACACACCTAAACACTTACCTTGCATTCAAACTCTGAGAAACATTGATAAAACCTATGTTTTTATCTTTGTTCGAATGAATAAAATAATTCATTTTTTCCTAAGGTTGTCCTATCATTTTATCATTATCATCCCTCTCAGATGTGACCTCTACAAATGGGGTCAGCTTCTATAACTTTTTATCTGCACCAATCATATTTCATGGCACCCATCAGCTTCCTACCATAAACTACGTAAATGCTTCATCTGCCAAACTCCCTTTGTCGGCCATCTTTCGGCAGAGTAAGATTAAGAACAAGACGATCCCATTAGTTTTTGAAAGAATGGTCTTCAACAAATGCATCTTCCCGATGGTCATTTACAAAGCTGAAACATGAAATTTTACTGAGAGATTCATTCTGAATCTGAGAATGATACAACATGCATAGGAGAGATCACAAGACTGCGTATTATATTAAAAAACAAACAGGGGTCAGAAGTATCATAAAAAATATGAGAAAGCTCAAATGGCAATGGGCAGGACATGTTGCAAGAATATCAGATAACCGCTCAATATCACAACTTTCAACATGAACCGCCCGAGATCTTACATGAAGTTATGAATTGATAAGAAAAAAAAGATATCATGATGATTCAGACAAGCTTATAGGGTAATCATACTGTAATACTTGGGAGCAAAAGAACTGGTGGATCTTGGAGGAGGTGTATATCCCACAAGGGACTTTTAAAGACTCATAGTGATGATTTTGGGAGTAGCATATATATATATATATATATATATATACACACACTCACAATCAAAACTTGGTTTTCCAAACATCAATCATCTAAATTTAAAAATACCCAAACAACATTTTAAGGCCCCGAAAATCATTTACAGTACAGCTTTCTTTTGTATGATCAGATCCGGATAATCAATTATCCAAATAAAATACTCCCGGCCCATTCCAATCGAATAATTGAAATCTAACTATATATGTATATATGAAGTAACTCCAGCAGAGAGGTATACAGCTATATGACTAAATTTGAATGACTCCTAATCTTTCATAGCCTAATTGATATAGTGCTGACATGGTTAGGCCAGGGAGAGCATCCCCAATAGCACTAAAAAGAGCTGGGTTTGGCTTGCTCTGACGCCTTCAAGACACGAGTTGCAGGGACTACAACAATTTTGGGAATGGCCCGTATGTACACGGGGTAGACCCAATGTTAAACCTACTTTGTGGCATGTTGGAGGCTGGATAAATAAAAGTGCTGTCATGGTAAGAGAGGCTCCCAAGGAGAGAGACACAAGTTCAGATTCCATTGGAAGATAATTCTTTACTCTTGATCTGTGCTGTTTACCTAATCGTTATAGAATAGCAACCTAGAAGTATACATGAAAAGTCACAAAAATAACGTTGAAAAAAATACTTGTAAAAAATTACTTACAATGTGCCATCGAAGATATGCAAGAATTTACTAATTATCATTATCATCATCATCAACCTTTCAGAATCTGTTGTTGGACATACACATTTCCAACGATTTGCCAGATCTCTCTATCATGGACATCTTGGAACCAATGCTCTTTGGGAATGTCCATCTTATTTTTTGCCGGACTAAGTTTTGTATATGATCTCTGGAAATCCTTGATTTATTGGTGATGACCAGCAGTTTGCTATTCTTACAACATGACCAGCCCATTGCCATTTAAGTTTTCTAATGGATACTATGATATCTCTGACTCCTGTTTTTCTCTAATATAGTGCTATCGTGTGATGTTGAGCATGATTCAGTGCATGTAACATGGTTCTCATTTAAGGATCAATATTTTTAGGACTAATGGGATTCTCTTGTTCTTGAAGATTGTGCTCTCTATATTAAGAGATTGCCAACCTAGAGTGATTTTTTGTCTGATTTCTTCTTTTGAGGATTTCATGGAGATTCATTATCCTAAGTAAATGTAATGGTCAACTTTCTTCAGCTCAGGGTTTTCCAATTTAGATTGTTATGTCCTCAACGTGTTTGTTGAAATCCTAAGAAAAGATTGAGTTTGTTAAGCAAGAATGAAGATAGCACTTATATCAATAATTTACAGTTATCTGTGTCAATGCTTGTATATATGTTCATATTATGGTTTATTATTATTTTTATAGTTATCAACTATACTCAGCTTATTTTAGTACAAGGCCATAGTAATGAGGAATCTAGTGTTGGATTGTACTCTTTACACAAGCAAATTGGTCTTTAAGATGACCCGAGTTTGCTAACCAACACACCACAGTAGATACCTAATAGGGCTGAGCAGTATATTGCCTCTACTCAATATACTAGTATATTTTCAAATCCGGTATAAGATTAACCAATACCATTGACACCAATAAAGCCACAATGATGCTAATTTAGCAATTTTGCAGCTAGATCTAGCTCCTATTTTTCTTGAGCTCGCCTGTCCCTAGCCCAAATTGTCCACACAATCACATTCCCGCTCAACGTCTGCGCATGTGCATCAAAGCCTCCCTTCTCTCTATCACAGTTCTTTCAACTATCTACCTTACAAGAAAACTTTATTTTGTTCTATTCATATTTTAAGTTTCATTTTCTTATAGTCTGAGTATTCTGTGTTCTTGTTATAGTTGAAAAGCAGCATTCTCAGAGATATGCCTATTTTTTATTCTTATTATTTATTGTAATTTTGATATCAGTTTTTTTTGTGAAATTTCACACAGCTTTAAATTTAAATTGTATATAGGTATTCAGCCTGACAACCAGGATATGAATTTTTGTCAGTATCCCGCAGCCCTAATACCCAATAAGTTATTTTATAGTCATTCTCAAACTGGATTTGTTCGTATGTCTCAATTTGATCACTAATAATAAGCCATAACAAGCTTGAAATAAAACATTTCATTGACCAGTTGATCATATTTCTATTGGGCTTTGTCTGTAAGTCATATGGTTATGTGTACATTTTAGGCATACTTCGATAAAATGCAATTCTTTATGGCATGGTTCACAATGTAAAGCAGATGGTTGGTGGACCCCAACTTTTTTATCCAAACATCTTCCAGTCCATGGATAAAAACAAAATTTTCCTTAAGGTGAGTAGTTCAAGTTGAGCATTGTTTTACTATGCTGTAAGCTCATTTGATCAAAGAAGTGACACAACTCTCACTTCACCTCCACAAAGAAATATATTTACCTTACTTGAGCAAACCAATGGTGAAATTGAAATGAATCAGACAAAAACATTCCAGTAGTCAATAGAAAAATTTTTTTTTTCCAATGATTTGAGCTTTCCCCCCAGGGGCTCAGGTACAGGGTATCTGGAGGCACAGGTACGGGTACATAGTATCTGGATGTACAGGGGCAGACAGCTTGAGAATATGCAAATATTTTTCTTCTAAATACTGAAATTTGGTATATCTTGTGATATATATTGTCGTTATTTTAGTGGTATTATTCAATAAAAAAAACAAACATTAAAGAATGCCTTTGTTTATTTGTGTAAATCTCACTTGTTTTTATACAAAAGACCATGTTCGTCATTTTTCATCTATCAACCACCCTTGAATATCACCTATATCCACCCTGCAGTTATCACGGTTCAGTTATAACACGGTGGTTTTTGAGGGACCCCGACACCTGCAATAATGGGGGATGCTAGTATTTGTATAATGACCAGTTTTAATGTAACTAGTCAGCCGATCTTTTGGTTCTGGTATGAGCATTTCCAGGTTTTTCCAGCAGAAAAGAGCAATAAAACATATCAAGTTTATAGATGCACCAAAAACGTTCTCATTTGTCAGAGAGGTTAGTGGACAGTCAAGTAGGGGTGCACAGACACATAAACAAACAGGTAGTTGTTAGTTAATTTGTGAACTGAACCAAGATGACCCTGGAGCCAAAAGGAACAAAGTCCTCTGGGGGTATTTAACCTGGTCTGCCATCCGTGGTGACATAGGGACCTAATTATACAGTGACCTTCATGTACTTGGGTAATTTACTATGAAAAAACAAAGCAATTACGAAAAAAAAAAAAAAAGATATCGAGAGATCCGGCCTGGTTAGATAGAGGTGTATTTCCTACCAGTAAGTATTCAAACGCTTGTAAAAGTCAGGATCTGGAAGGTAGATTTTCATTTAGAAGACTAGTGCTATACAATCTTCCTATTTCCATTCAGTCATTTCCCAAACTTAACTTATCTAAACTTGGTAATTATCAATATATTGAGGGAAGAAAAATAAATGATTACGGTATATTCCGAACTATAATGTACCAGCGCATTGTATGCAGTATAATATTTGCATATTTTTTTAAAAATCAAATGTCTATCTTATATACCCGCATATACAGTGATAAGTTTGTCAATTGAGAATTTTGATCTTTCAATTGATATTTGAGATGTTTGGTGCTCAAAAGAAATCTTAACCTAATCTAACATTTCAAGAAATCATTTTTTTCTTTTTCACTTGAAACTCAGAACGAGTATGATAGGAATAAGAAGTGCATGATCTTTTAAAAATAATTACAATATGCCAATTACATATAATGGAGTAAGTATTTGTTAGTCCAGACTCACATAAAAACTTCTGAAAAAGACCTCACAGCTTCCATAACAATTAGTCCATAGTCCCATAAGTCATTAGAGGGTTTTCAGTTTCCTGAACCGTATCATTAGGGCACTCATCACGTGTCTTAAGCAAAATAGCCTGATGAAACCCATCCCTCTCCAGGCTGGCTCCATTGTACTAAGAGCTAAGAAGAAAGGTATGGAAGATTACCATTAAAAAATTTATATGATGTTTTTATCAAACATCTCATTATGATTAATACTCCTGAAGGAAAAAGATTTTTATTGATCTTGTTTTATAATATCTGTAGTGAGTTAAACAACTTATTTACATGTCATTATAATTTCTACTGTCCTGAACAATGAAACTCTAACAACCTAAAGGCTAAAAGCAATATCTAGACCTCACATAAATGAATCACCATAACTTGCACGTTTACCAGAACTGATTATCCAAAAATGATCTAAAATCATCATTATAGATCTTTTATCTAAAATGATCTAAATAATACCAACACAAAATTTGGGTCTAGTTGTTCCGAAATGACTATAGAGACCTGAAAAAGTACTTTTTTGAAAAAAACAAAAAAATGATTTTTAAATGGTACCTAGTGGTGCACTCATACACATTTTCAAGGTTGTAGCCCCTAATATATGATCAGAGGCACCTGGAAACATATGAACACATAGACAAGCAAAGAGAGAAGAATCTGAACCATACTAGGTTGGTTATTCAGTTGGTTTGTGAGGCTACAGTGATTTGATAAGTATTCTGTAAAATTACAGTCTCATTTGTGAGTTCATACAAGCTAAATTTAAGTACTAATAACAAATTTTCAACATCATAGGCAAAAAGTTATAAATATAGGCATCCTCTCATTGGTTCAACTTTTTTCCCTTGGCTTCCTTTGTTCAAAACAAGAGCCTTTTCCTCTGAATTCAGAAGAAAAAATTTTCATTTTCTCAGTCAAGGACAGAAATTTCATTTAGTGGTGACCCGATGTGAACATTATTAACAAACTTACAACCATATCCGTAGAATCACCGACTATCCATACATTAGACTAACAAACCGTGTACATATCAAGCGATTAATGAGAAAGCAGCCAGAGAGCATATACCTCTGTCAACGCCATTGTCAGGGGAAGTAATTGAGCATTGGTCCACCCCAAAATTGAATCAGATCTTCCATAGCCTATTGTCCAACCTTCTACAAAATATCATACAAATTCATCGAGAACTGTTGGAGATATCCTGCAGCCAAAGTGAAATTTTGGTGATATTATGTGCTCTGGACATATAACTACGTTGTAGGGGAGGTGATTGCATACGAATCCACCCCAAAATTCAATCAGTTTTCCATAGCCTAAAGTCCACCTTTCCACAAAATGTTATAGAAATTCATTAAGAACTTTAGGTGATATCGTGGAAAGAGATGAAATTTTGGCAATAATTGTGCCTGAATCGGTTCCCAAATTTCATCTAGTAGCCTTTGGTCCACCCTTTCACAAACTCTGAATGAAATTCATTGAGAACTTTTGAAGATATCTTGCAGACAGGGGAAAAAAAATTGGTGATATTACTAGATTTTGACACATAACTGCGATGTCTGGAAGGTAATTGTGCAAAGATCCACTCCAAAATCAGTTCTTCTGTATCCAATTGTCCATCTTTCCTCAAAATGTCAGAGAAATACATTGAGAACCAATGGACATATTGTGTATTTTGGACATGTAGCCACGGAATTGGGGGGGGGATAATTCTTTATGGATCCTCTCCAAAATTTAAAAACTTCTTCCTTAGCCTATTGTCCAGCTCTTCATATTGAAAATCATTCAGAACTTCGACAGATATTGTATGGATACTAAGGAGCATATGTATGGATGTATTGGAAAAAAAAAAATCTCTCAATCAAATAAAAATTCCTGAATCCGCCTCAGAATTCCACCGACTCTTTTCACCCTGTAGCCCAATCTTCCACAGAATTCAATTGAAATACATGGAGTACTTTCAGAGATATTGTGTGAGAAGAAGAACAGTTGAACAGATTGACAGACTCGACCAGAAATAAACTTCTTCTCAACTTCATTGAGAGGTAAAAAATTCTAATTTAATTAGCTGAAGTCAACTTGTTTATTCTATCTAAATATCACAAACTTTGCACTTATGAAAATAATGTTAAGGAAAATGTGATCATTTTTTTTTTTTAGACAGCATAGTTTAGAGTCAGTACTTCCTTTCAACTTTATAGCAACTATTTTTTTTGCAAATGTTTGAATTATTATTTCCCACCACAGCAGATAAACAAATTAAAAAATACACTAAAAAAATCTCAATAATCATCTAGGGTTGAAGTTTTAAAGTATCACGACATGTCTAAATTTTATGGACATTACCATATTTCCTGGCATCAAGGACCTCCAAGCCTCATGGATGAAAATTGAGTCTCTGGGTGTTTCATTACAATAGACTTGTTATTATAAGATACACCAGTGAACCCTTTCAACATATTGTAGTTTTACTTATTTTTTGCTCAATGATGTCCTCTCAAAGTCAAGGTCATTCGAGGAATGAAATTACCTGACATATTGATGTACAACATCTAGTCCGTTGACTCGGCTACCAGATTTGTGATTATGTAATCTTATCTAAAATTATTTGATATTTCGGTTTACTTATTATTTTCTGCTGAGTTTAATTTATACCCTTCTTCAGAGGTTTTAACCGGGAGTTTAGACTAGACTACTGTCTCACATGGATTACCTTCCTCTGGGGTTAGGATAGGCCTATAAAAAAAAGGTAAATTTTCCTGGATTATTTCAGTGTGGTAGACATATTGTCTTTGATGCCACACAGTAAAATGTTAAAATACAGTTCTTCAACCATTTAAAAATGTGCATATCACACAGAAGGCAAACAAATAACATAGCAGTTATAATAATAGATATAATGTAAGTAGTAATATTAGTGGTAACACAAAACTCCTTCTATGCTTTTAAATCTATAAAAAGCGAACTTGGTTTATGAAGGAAAATGGTCTGAAATAGAGGAAGAAAAAAGAAAATATAGAAGCAAAACAAAGTGAAAGATATAGAATAAAAAGTGATTGAGAAAGAGAGAGAAGAAAATAGATAGAGAGATGTGGAGAGGAGATGAAAAAGAAATGAAAGATTAGTCTCTTGATAGAAACTGTCACATGACCAACATCTTTTAGCAGCAAACTGTGTTGGGGTGAACAATTAAAAGATTGAAAAAAAAAAAGAGGTGATTAATCGAAAAGTTACTTCTCTAACTTTTTGTGGGGAAGTGATCAGTAAAAAAAGTCTGAATTTTCAAAAAACAAACCTGAATACTGCTGGACACAAACTAAGGGGTCAATTTTGCATAAATTTTCACTGCAAATTGACCCCCCCTTCACTAAAAACTTTTAGAGGGAGTAATTTTCAAGAAACCAAAAAAACCATTATTTCTAGACATAAGGAGTAAATGTTGAAAACTTCAGCCTCCTAGCTCCATTGGTACAACCTGTACATATGATACATACATAAGCAGCCAGCCAACCAGACCAATTTGAAAATCGAGGAAACCTATTGTGACAACTTTGGTTGACGGTTTCTAATAGAGAGAGATAGAGAGAAATTTAGAGAGATTTAGAGAGAGAAAGATTTAGAGAGAGAGGGAGAGAGAAAATCAGGCAAGGGGAAGCGTCCAAACATTTAACATAGTAACATTGTACAAGGCAGGAATTATGTCTGTTTTGGTTGGTAAAGTCACTCATTAAAGATGACAAATACTTCACAATGCTTTCGGAGTGTCTCACTAGGATTTCATAACACTAGTGTCCCAGTCACAGACTGCCACAGTTACTCACAATAGTGCAACTGGCTCTCTTTCAAAACTCTTACATAAAATCAAAACATACAGTAATTACCAATATGTTTTCATTCATTTGTATGTTTATTCATTTATTTGTTTCCTGTCACACTGACTGAAACCAATATAAAGAAATTGAGTGAAGTTGCAGAAATCCAAACTCTGACATGGACCTTAGAAGTCTGATGACTTACAATAGGCCAAGGGTACACTGATGGCAGGGTGTGGAAATTTTGAATTGAGTATGTCATTGGAAGGTAGTATCAAGTATTGTATACATTGGGGAATGGGGACAATACATCAAAGCAGCTAATGGCCTAGACAGGTAGTGTTTAATAAACAAAAAATAATACTGCAAGCACTAATTGAAGCAAGGTTATATTTTTTATTAAACTTATGTTAATATAGCACAAAACTCTTATCAATTCAATTCTTCTTTTCTACTGAACTTATGGAAAGTAGACATAATTCCTTACCATAACTTATTATCAAAATTTAGGAGTAGATGTTATGAAATTGATTCTCACAACTTGGACATGGTTTCTGTTACACATAAATGTTCACCACCATTTCTACAAATAATAGATTAGTTCTTCAGGGATTTTAACCAAGAACACAAAGTATAGATGTCACGAATCTAAGCACTAAAATCTATCTATCTTCAATATAAAAAATGAAAAATCCACATACGATGTGTATCCATATATATAACACTCTCAAATGAACGCAGAGATACTGCACTCTGATCCTAATCAAATGTGCTGGTGAGTAGCACTTTGATCCAAAGCAGAATGCATAGGTACTCTTATTCTGAGCAGAAGTAATGATCCATATGTAAATAAACCATATATATTTCAAGAGGACCATGTTAGTACGTTGATAAGAAAGAAAGGATATTTACATATTGTGGACAGTGTTTCAAACTGAAAAATCTCAAAAATCTACAGTTCAAGCTTTTTAGTTGAGGCTCAGAGCTATGCGTAAGTGTAGAATTAACTTTAGATTTGGGCTATGGGCAATAGCAGTCGTAGGAAAAAAGTCATAATGTAGGCTCAGAAAAAATACATAGCAAGAAAGGTAGTATCTTTGGGTTCTGGCTGGGAAAAAAAGTCATAGAAAAATCTTTTACTAAAATATGTAATATTCTAATTTACTCAATCTGTTCTATTGAAATAAGTAATATTTAATGAAAATTAGTAATATTTTAATTTATAGCAATAAAATAAGTAATATTTTAATCAAGTAAATGTTGACGATATTTATTACTTTTTTCCTAGCCAGAAACCAAAGTTATGGTTTTTACCAATTAATTTTTCTCTTAGCCAACATTATGACTTTTTTTCAAATGACTTTTTCCTATAACTTTTTTTGCAGTCATGGTTATAGAATTTCTGATTTTAAATTAATCATACTGGATACTTAAAGCAACTAGTTTTAGTGAAAAAAAAAACAAACTGTAATATCAACAATATACATGTTAATCTCAAGTTAACAGCTTAATCAGAACATGAAACAAGGTTGTGCAATATTTGAAGTACGATTTCTAGAAAAGTGATGTCTATTCCTCAAAAAAAAAATCATGGTTTAATGCAGGGGTTGACGAACTATGAGCAACAAGCCAAATCTGGCTTGCAGCCTCATCTAATCTGGCTCAAGACTTTATCGAATATGTGATATTGCATACAAAAATTTTTTGTTTCCCTTATCTATCTTTGATT